>VZTT01000379.1:2683-20669 GCA_013400855.1 Buphagus erythrorhynchus
AACCCCGCCACACGCCAGCTCAGCCCACCCCAGCCCAGCTCAGCCCGGCTCAGCTCGGCCCAGCCCAGCTCAGCCCAGCCCAGCCGTCCCTTCCACCTCCAGCTCTACGTCAGCACAACACAGGCACACGCGCTCGCACTGCTCGTGTCATTCATTCAGTGCCAAGATTGCTTTAAAAAATTCCCTTGGCCCCAGTTCAAACAGGAGTACAGCTGGGATGTGTTAGATTTTAGGCAGTCTGCCCTCAATTTGAGATGAGTTATAAATAGCAGTGCCGACTTCCTTAACTACCACTCTCCGAGGTAAAATGCAGGTTAATGACTGTGGGAATCAATTAGGGCTTCTCTCGGTTAAACAGCCAGCAATGCTTTTTATTATTTTTTTATCACAAAAAACGGACAACAAAGCTGGTCAGGAGAAGATTTCAAAGCCAAGGTGAGAGCTTAGGGCTTTTTTCTTATTTTTTCAGCCTTCTTTTTTTTTTTTGGGGAGGGTCAGGGGGGCAGCTGAAGAAACCAGTTGTGGCCAACACCCACATTTGCCAATAATTGAATGACACTGATTTGGAACTGGAGAGTTCAGTAAATGACTCTCCTTCCTTTTCTTCTTCTGGCCCAATAAAATACAAATATGTAATAAGGTAGTGGGGAAAGTCAGAATTCCATTTTTCTGTACAGCTGTGCAGGGTTTGGCTCTTGCTTCCAAAGTGGGATTTGCCTCTTCCCTTTACTCATTTTCCTTACAGGACCAATAGCAAGTCCTCTCCAGTTTAACCAAGCTGTTCATTCAAGAGGCCAAATTTCTCTTGCACAGGACAGAATCTGAAAGGAATTGTTCATGGAATCCTCTTGTCTGCTTAGAGCTTTTTTTGTTTCTTGTAGAAAACCCCCGTGTTGTTGGGGAGAGGAGCTGGTTTCACTGCACTGCCTCATTACAGGGGCCTGACACCCTTCACATCACACAGAGTGATTTGAAGAGCTTTTGAACTCGGCAATTTGAAGCTCACTCTGGGCTTGCTGTTATACACTCTTAGTCTAGAAATATCTTAAATTACCCCAAAAGCTCCACAGTTTCTCTGGAGCACGGGCTTATGGTCACTCTCTTCACACACCAAACCACACAAGTTTGTTTTTGGGAGTTTCACTGGTGGCAGGACAGTGTTTGGTTGAGTTTTGGTCCTTGCTGGTGTTACACAACAGCAGAGATAGTGGGATTGAGGGAGAATAGAAGCAATTTCTATGAATGCAGGGAGGTGTAAGCAGGGGGTCTGGACTTCAGTGATCAAGGAGCAACACTTTCTCTCAATTATGTCTCTCTGTGGCAGGGCCTTTGCTTTTGAAGTGTAATCACAGTAATCTACTCCTGTGGTTTCCTATTGAAAGGATTTCCCATGTATCAGCCCAGAGGAGAATTTCCAGCCCTTTGCAGTCGGGGTTTGGTATTTCTGTGTTTACCCTGACGTGTTCTTGCTCCCTCCCAGCGTGCCCACCAGAGTGCCAGGGGTGTGCAGAGGGGCTGTGCAGCCTCTGCTCCTCCTGCATCCTCACACCAGCCCCTGCAGCAATCCCTGCATTCCAGCTTGGCTCTTTCCTTGAGGCACAGCTCCCTGGAAGGGTTTTGGGGCAGCAGATTCCAGGAATTTTCCTGCTGGCTGACTTTTGGAGCCAGAGCAGCAATACCAAGGCCCCATCAGCAACAGAGATGTGTGGGATATTCTGAATTAATGGGATATTTTGAAGGAAGAAACAACACATGGCAGCACTTGAGGTGTACAGGGCAACCCCAGGGAGCAGGAATTAGCCTTGCTACGAGTCAGGAGTGTGTGTATGAAATAATTCCTTCATTAGGGATTAATTGGCGTTTACATTCCTGCTGGTGATAGNAAGTTTGTTGTGGTTTTGTTTTTTGGTTTTTTTTTTTTTTTTTCTCTTTCTCTCTTTTTCTTTTTTTTTTTTTTTTTATGGCTGCATAAACAGTTCCAAATGTTTCTTGGAAGTTTTTTAGTAGTTGCCATGCTTCCTGTTGGAGTCATGGAAAAGTGAATCTTCACCTTGTTTTCTTCTCCCTGAAGAGATGATTGGTCTTGTGGGTGACCACAGACAAGAAAATCAGTGCAGGGATGGCAGCATGTGGTGTGAGTGTATTTTGAAAAAAAAAAAAAAAAAAAGTTTAAAAAACCCCCAAAAAAGAATGTACTTGAGAAGCTGCCCTTGGTAGAGGGCTGCAAAGGTGAGTTACAACCACAGGAGGAAGCAGGTAACAAATGGAAAAGATGCTGAAATACTTAGTCAATAAGCCCAAAGTTGCCTTTTGTCAGGTGGAAGGAAGGATGTGAGTGCTTGGGGGTGGTGAGAGCAGGCTGAAGTCAAAAGCCGGGGGCTAGGAAAGCTCCTGGTGGCCCCGTTTTTACATCCCAAAGGAGATCATGTGGGCAGGGAGGAGATGTCAGTAATGCAAGGGGATACCCACAAGGCAAGGCTTGGGAAGCATCAGGGACAATTGCTGGGAAGATGTAAACACAATTTGCATCTTTGAGGGTGTATGGGAGCTCCACATGGGTGCTCCATTCAGGACTGAGGCCCTGCAGCTCTGAGGGTTCCACCAGAGCCTTCAAAGATCTCTTTTTTCTGCCCCCATGAATGGAAACTCCTTCTCCAAGCTGGCACAGACCCCGTGTGGGTGCCTGGCATTCCCAGGGCAGGGATCTGGGGCTGCCCTGGACTCTAAAACGTGGACTCCAACTTGTTCAGGATTGCTTTGGTGTCAGTGTGGACGGGAATGGGAACATCCAGCACAGCTGAGCGTGGGAGGGCATCCAAAATCCACCTGCACAGGAGAGTCACTGCAGGGCTGGGCTGGGGGCAGTTCCACAGGATGGCAAACGGGGGCTTGGCTTTCCCGAGCCTGCAGAGCTCCAGGAGCAGCTGGGAAAGGCTCTCAGGCACAGGATGGGGCTCTGGGGGTGTCCTGGGTCACAGTTGGATCCCTGTGGGTCCTTCCAGCTGGGCAGATTCCATGGATATCCCTGAGCTGGGGTAGAACAGAGCGCCTGGACTCTGCTCTCCATCCATTTGTGCCATACTGACACAAATTGCTCTGAGAGAGCCCAACTTCTGGTGAGCCAGAAATTCCCTTTCCCAACAGTGGGGCTTTTCCTGCCATCCCCACTCAGCCCCAGCCCCTGGTGGCCCAGCAGAGCCCCCCCAGCCCCGTGCTGTCCCTGTGCTGGCTGGTGTCCCTGTCCCTGAGCCTCCCTGGCAGCCACCCTGCACAGCCAGCTGGCCACACAAATGTGTGCTGGGGCTCCAAGCTGTGCTGGCTGCTGGGGAAGGCTTTTCTCCAGTGCAGCATACTGCAAGAACTCTTTTTTTTTTTTTTTTTTTCCCTCCCTAAGAGGGTGGATTCTGCAAACATCAGTGAAATCCTGCTCTGGTCTCTGGAGTTCTGTGGGGTTTCCAGCCTGAGCTGTGTGTGAGGTGTGCTTGTGCAGACCTGTAGGGCCACTCCTCAAGTACCTGAGCTCAGCAAGAGAGGGTGGATCTGTGCAAACAGCACCCCAGGGCTGGGGGCAGGAAGGGATGGTGCAATAGAGAGCCCATTGTCATGGTGATCTGTGGAAAACATCTCCTTGGGGTTAGTTAAGTGCAGGAGCTCAGGAAAGGATTCCCATTCAGCCCCAGGAATGGAGGTTAAGGACTGTGCTGGGATTCGTGGGGAGGTCACCAGCCCAGAACAGCCCTTGCTTTAGTGGGGGAACAACTGCCAGGGTGGAAAAGCCCTGTTATGGGGTGTATAGTGTTTTCAGGAAACTCGATTGACTGTTCCTAAATCTTGGCTCCAGGCAGGGGTAGCACAGATGAAGAAGTCCAAGGAAAGTTTCATTCCTTCACTCATCTCATTGTCTCTGCTCTAAAGCTTAGGGACCTCACTTTCAAGGCCGACAAATTCTTTTACGTGCATCTGAATAAATTTGATTTAGAAACTCTTTATTCTCCGAAAGGCAGCAGACGCAAGGCACATGTAATAAAAATATTAAAAAATGAAGCTGCAGTCTTGAAGACTCTAGATGCCAGCAGCACTGCCCAGTGTTACTACATCAGTGTGCATTAATTGAAATGCAGAAGTGTAAATTAACAGCCTGTAGTGTTTTGGGAGACCTTGTTACACGTGAAAGAAGCAGTGTTACTTGTGAATATTTAAATTTTCAGCCTAAATTTACCTTGTTGTGGAATATCTGGACATTAAACTACTCCCTACAATGGGGAAAACCTACTTACACTGATAATTGATTTATCTTGAAAATCCTTCCCCTCTTCTTCCCTGTCTTGCCACGGGAGAGATGTCAGCATTAAATGACTTCACTCTGGGCTTGTTCTTGGTGGAATGGTGTGTTTGGAAGGGCAGCAGGAATCCTGCTGTAATCCCAAATGGAACTTTGGGGTTTAGCACCTGGGGAGAGGCAGGCGAGCTTCTCCTTGGCGCCGTTTCCTCGTGGGGGGTTTTTGGGGAAGTTGGGATGTTTAAATGAACAATTGCTGCGTGTCCTGATGTGCCTCACGTGTCCCCTGTTGCCTTGCAGCCCTCGAGCCCGATGGATCAGATGGGGAAGATGAGACCTCAGCCCTATGGAGGGAACAACCCCTACACGCAGCAGCCGGGGCCGCAGGCGGGGCCGCAGCAGGGCCACGGCTACCCCGGGCAGCCCTACGGGCCACAGGGCCCCCAGAGATACCCCATGGGCATGCAGGGCAGGACACAGAGCACCATGGGCAGCATCTCGTATGCACAGCAGGTACAGCTTCCACAGCCTCCACTTCTCATTGGGGTTAGTTCGCTCACAGGAGCTCGGGGAAGGATTCCCATTCAGCCCAGGAATGGAGGTTAAGGACTGTGCTGGGATTCGTGGGGAGGTCACCAGCCCAGAACAGCCCTTGCTTTAGTGGGGGAACAACTGCCAGGGTGGAAAAGCCCTGTTATGGGGTGTATAGTGTTTTCAGGAAACTCGATTGACTGTTCCTAAATCTTGGCTCCAGGCAGGGGTAGCACAGATGAAGAAGTCCAGCCTGTCACAGCTGGTCAGGCCAAGAAACACAGTCAGGCTGGGGTGGTTATTTAGGTAAAATGGCATTTCTGCAGGCTGTGCTTTGTGCCACACCTGCATCCAGGTGGGATCAATACCCCATGGAATCCTTGTGTCCAGGAGAGGCAGTGGCAGAGCAGTGAATCCAGCAAGGGAAGAATAAATAGCAGGGGAGGGAGATCCTCTTTCTGCTGTGCTGTGTTAGAGACACAGCTGTTCTTTGCACAAGAAATGACTCCAGGTCAAGTTTTGGCTCATTACATGATCCAAGTGGCGCCTGCTGGACTGTTTGCAGGATTCAAAAGGCAATTTTTCTTTTTTTTTTTGCTGGAGCAAGCAATCTTTCCTTTCAATGTTACTTTTGTTGAAGAGTGGTCAGATAGGGATCCCTAAAAACTTAGCTATGATGCCTGTTAAAACTTAATCACTGCCAAGAATAATGTCACACACGACTGACTTCTGGCTGTTGTCTGGGAATTATCTGGGTATTGGCATTTCCAGTGCAGTACTGCACAGGTTTCTGAATTCCTGCTTCTCGAGCAGAATCCACGTGTGTTTGTGAGGATCACCTTTGTGACTGGTGCATCTCTCCCTCTGCAGATGCCTCCGTATGGGCAGCAGGGCCCCGGCGCCTACGGGCAGCAGAGCCAGACTCCCTACTACAACCAGCAGAGCCCTCACCCGCAGCAGCAGCAGCAGCCCCAGCCTCCCTACTCTCAGCAGCCTCCCTCTCAGAGTGCTCACCCCCAGCCCTCGTACCAGCAGCAGCAGCAGCAGCAGGCTCAGCCCGCAGCGCCTGCGGCAGCGTACCCGCAGCAGCAGCAGCAGCAGCAGCAGCCCCCCAGCCCGTACCCGCAGCAGCCGGGCCCGCAGCACGCCCAGGGCCAGCCCTACTCCCAGCAGCAGCAGTCCCAGTCCCCGTTCCAGCAGCAGCAGCAGCAGCAGCCCCCGGCCCCCTCCTCGTCCTACGCGCCCGCGCAGCCCCAGCCGCCCTCAGCCTACTCCCAGCAGCGCTTCCCCCCGCCTCAGGTAGGCTGCTCCTGCTCTGCTCCTGCCCTGCTCCTGCTCTGCTCCCTCCCCCGGGGCCCTCTGTGCAGACCTGGGGGCAAACCTGCTGCTCTGTGTGCTCAGACTGCTTCCCTGGTTAAAGCACGCACGGCAGACTGGGTGGGACAATGGTCAAAGCTTCTCCTGGGGCTCTCAGGTGTGGCAGCCAGCAAAAGTTAAACTTGGCTTTGGGGAGGAGAAGCAAAGCTGGCTGGGACCTTTCAGCAAACACTGCAACACATCCAGGGCACCTTTGAGGAGGGGAAGGGTTTGATTGAGTTGCCTCGTTTGTGTGGTGAGGTGCTTGGGGCGAGGCTGGGATGGTGAAGGTGAAGAAGCAGAGCCAGGACAGGCTGTGATCTCCAGGGTCTGTGATGAGGGAAGGCTGGAGAGGGGCCCTGGCCCTGTGCTCCCAGCTCTGAGCAGCACTCAGGCACTGTTGGTGTCTGCTGCCTTCCAGTCCTGGCTCTCACCTCCTGTTTTGGGCAAATAAATCTGCCACAATGTGAGAATATCCCAGAGCAATTCACAACAGAATCTGTATTGTATTCCCATCCATGACCTTTCCTTGATGTGTTTCTTGGTGTTTCAGGAGTTGTCTCAAGACTCATTTGGGTCCCAGGCATCCTCTGCTCCCTCCATGGCTTCCAGTAAAGGGCAAGAAGACTTGAACTTGAATCTTCAGTCCAGACCTTCCAGCCTGCCGGTGAGTGGGGCCTGGGCCCAGGGCAATCAGGAGCCCAGCAGGAGAAATGAGCATTGCTAGAATTCCAGGTGGAAATGGGAACCATGGAGGCTGCCTGTGCTTTTTACTCAGTCATTAGCTTCTGGCTTCCCACTGGAGATTGAATGTAATTTAGAAAAGTAATGGATTTGAGAGGGAAGTTTAACCCTGAGTGCTCTGGGCTGCAGGTTTTACCCAGAGCACTTCATCCTGTGAGTTCTGTGCAGTGGCTGCAGTACCTGGCTGCTGTCAGAGCAGGCCCTGACCTCCAGGGAGAATCCTCATTTTTATTTTCCTGTTCCTTGGCCACTGTGGCACTGGTGGTTGGCACTGGAGCACCACTGCCTTTCATGGGATCCTTGTGCTGCTGATTGAAGCTTCTCTGGTCCAGTGTGACTGAACAGTTGGTGAGAAAAGACAAATAATTGGTGTCTGGAGTGAGCAAGATTAGTCCCATGGAGCTCCTGCCTTGGCAGATGGAGAATTATATTTTCTTTGGTATCCTAAATCTGAATATGTAGTGACCAGTTGGGGATGAGGTTGGTGCCCAGTGTTCCAGCAGGTTTTGGGCCAGAGTAGTTTAATTTTGTGTTAAGACACCAAGAAATCAGAGAAGGGTTGAAAGTTTTGGTTAGTTTGCACAAGTTGGTCTGTGCTCTGGCTTGGAAGAAAAGTTTGGAGCTGCTGAGTTCCAATTTTGCTGGTAACTTTTGTTCTAACCAGTAGGAAGTGAGTGAGCTTTTATTTTTTTCTGTAGCCACTGGCTAAGTCAGTGCTGGGAGCTGCAGCTGGATTGGCCAGAGGAGTGAGCTGTGTGTAGAAATGAGTTATTTTTGCTCCCAGCAATGAGAACAGCTTTGTTGTGAACCCCTTGAAATGATGCCTTCGGATCGTGGGTACGAATCGTCACCCAAAATACAAAATGATTCCAGTTCTGACCACCTAATGGGAGTAGTTGTGGGTTGTTGCTCTTTCTTTCCTTTTCTTTTTGTTTTTTAATTTTTTTTTTTGCCTTTTGGACCCTGATTACAAAGATTTAATTTGTTCTGAGGCCTGGGGGAAAACAAAAATCTTTTAAAATAGCATGTTTCTTTCCACTCTGGCTCTCCACAAGTTCTTCATGTGACCCATCTCTGGCGAGGAGCACAGGAGAAGTGAAGGCACTGAAGTAATTGAAGAAATTGCTGTAGCTCAGGAGTCCTTTCAGAGCCACTGCTGCTGGAGCCTTCCTGAGTCCTGCTGATCCCTCTGACTTGGATTATAGGAATTAGTAACGAGGCTTTGCAGAAGTGGCTCCTTCTCAGCACCAAGTGGGAGTTTGTGTTATACCTTGTGGTTAAATTTATTTGGCCCTTTTCAAGTTGTCCCTTCTCCTGAGTAGTCTAAGAAAAGAAATCCATCTCAGCTGCAGCAGTGGAGGAACCTAGAAACAAGGGAATATCTGGTTTTCCTGGCTTTACCACCTAATAA
This sequence comes from Buphagus erythrorhynchus, assembly GCA_013400855.1. Classification (NCBI taxonomy): domain Eukaryota; kingdom Metazoa; phylum Chordata; class Aves; order Passeriformes; family Sturnidae; genus Buphagus; species Buphagus erythrorhynchus. Next base: position 11,005 of record VZTT01000379.1, read on the forward strand.
TTTGCATTTAAGAAACCAAGCAGTTTTTAGCTTACCCAACCCTGGTGTATTTTTGGCCTTTCTCTTCCTTAGTAGGCAAAAAATTAAAAAAAGGAGACTCACTTGTACATCTTTCATAATTCCTTGTTGTCTCTTTGGGATCCTGTAGGACAGGAGCAGCACCAGCTGAGAAGGGCTTCAGGGCTGCTGTGGGGTGTTGAAAGGCAGCAAATGTGGGATGCTGGCAGCCAAATCCTTGTTTCAGTTTGCAGTGATCAATCTCCTGCACAGAGTTTGGCCTGGGGATGCTCAAGAGCACAGGAGCTCCATGGAAGGGCACTATCAATTTCTTTTTATTTTCCTGATATTGCTCAGTCTGTCTAGTTGAGAAAGTTTTATCCTGCTCAGGAGGATTCCCAGATCCCTGTTTTGCCATTATGGATGACTTAGAGGAGCACAGTTTGTTTGTGGGCTTTTAATTTTATTACAGAGTCCTGAGCCCTTTGCCAGGCTTGGTGGGTGCTGTGGAAAAGCTCACTGGGTATCCAGGAACTGGGGAAATCATCTTTAATTAAACACAGATCAGCCCCAGCAGGAAAAGGAGGTTCCTGCTTTTTAGGTTCTTGGGAAATGTTAAATTTATGTGCCCAGTGCCTTTACAAGTCCTTGGCCTTTCCACATTGGCACTGTGGATCGATGTTCATATTGGAATTCTGAACAGTAAAGGGGGAATATTCCTTTGCTGGTCCATCACCTTTCAGGAGGTGCTGATCTCCTGGCAGGGACATTGTTCAGCTCCTCTGGCTTTTTTGGGATCTGCCTGAGGAATGTCCTGTGGATTGTTCTGGGTGGGGCCTCCAGGATCCCTTCCCAGTCATGATTGTGGTGTCATTAACTCAACTTCCTCCTGATTAACTCAACTTTCTCCTGAGCTAGGGGGGCTCCCTGGTGCCTTCCAAAGAGCCCTGCCTCCCTGTGAGTGTCCTGGCTGCTCTCCTTTCCTGTAGCAGGCAAGGTGAGGAATTTCTCTGTAAAATTCACTGCTTCCCTAGGGAGTCTCCATCAGGATTGCAGCCAAACTAAACTTAGATTGCAATTGCACAGGAGAAGTGAAGTGTAGTCTTTTGTGTCTGGGTGTAATAGAGGAATAGTAATCCTTGGGATAGATCTGTTTCTCCCAGGAGATTCCCTAGTTTCTTCTCCTCAGCAAAAAATTCTTCCTGGAGAGTTGTATCCAGTTTATTCAGTGCTAACTTTAACTTTTGAGTCTTGGATTTTGAGGCTGAAGGAGTCAAAGATTTCCAGGTAATAACTTCTGTGTAGCCATGGGAGCTCTGGGGGAATCAGGTTGGGTGCTGGGACATCCATTTGGGTTTGGATTGCAGATCTGCTCTGCTGCAGAGTTCTTTGGAGTTTTGGGTTTGTTGGGAGGGATTTTCCCTCTCATTGTGGAGCGTGGCACAGGTTTTACCTTGCCCCAGTCCCTGTCCCATGGGCTGCCCTGCAGGAGTTCCTGGTGCCTTTGGGATGGATGTGGAGCACAAGGCAGGGATTCCCACCAGGCTCTTCATTCCCTCCCAGCCACAGGAGTTGGCATCTCTGGTCTTTGAGCTTCCAGGTTGGCCCCAAAAGCCATTCATAAACCAGGAGAACAGATTCTGGCAGGGTTTTGGAGCTCCTGGCACAGCAAGGTTATGTTTGAATTTTTGTGGCAGCAAACTGGGAATTTGGGGCAGAAGTTTTGGAATTCCCACCCCAGAATGTCCTTAGTTTGGTCAGTGTGCTGGTGAGCCTGAGGGAGAAACCCCCTCCCTGTCCTGGGCAGTTTATTTTCCTCTTGTTGTAGAGTGGGAATAGTTTTAACCTCACTGTTTTGCTATTTTGTACTGTTGGGAAACAATTTTATTTATTTAGTGATGTTTCACTCTGGTTCATCTTTGAATTTTTATCTGAGAAGCGTCCTATCAATGGCAGAAAGGATTTTAACCAACTGAAAATATTCCTGATCCATGGTTCATTTCTGGATGTGGGTCCTGGCCTTGGGTCTTTGCCCTGTGGATTTAAGAAAATGTGGTTTTGTTGGGTGGGGAGAGGAATGAGGCTGCAGAGCTTTGGCAGGAAAGTCTTGTCAGTGAATGTCCCCAGCAGTTGTGGGGTGGTTTTGGTTTGATTATCTCTCCCTCAGTCAGGCACTTACTGAGTTTGGACACTGGAGGTTGTCAGGAAGCACTGCTTGGATTTTCCATTCTTTCCAACTGGTCATTTCAGCTGCTCTGGGAGTGCTTGAAGTGGAATAAAGTTGAGCTCTGTCAGCTGCGTCCCCTGACCTGGAAATAATCAATGCAACAGGCAGAAATGCAGCAAAAACCTGTCAGAGCTGCCATGGAGGGAGGCAGGCTGTTTCCTTAAAATTTCAGTTTAAAATGAATCATTTTGACAACTTTTTCAGGGGGCAAGGAGGAGGAACGTTTTGTAGTTGAATCTGCTGGTCACTTCAAACCTTTTTTTTTTTTTTTTCTTTTTTTCCCTCTCTTTTTTTCTCTTTCCATATGGGACTTCCTGCTTCTGTTTGGTTTGTGTTTGGCCTTTTGAGCTTGTCTTATTGCTTGCCTTAGGAGAGGGATTAGCAGTGTGTGCATTTCAAAGCAGGGCAGCACAGTGGATATGCAGATAAAGCCACCAGCACCCCAGGCTTCCCCCAGGAGCACCTGAGGCACTGGCAGTGCAGATCCCTGCATTCCTTCAGTGCCATCTCGAGGGTTTTATCCCAACTTGTGGTGGCAGCAGGAGGTAAAAATGGATTTTTCCTTGTTCAGTGCTCCTCTGCCCAAGGTTTTCTTGCTGTGTGACTGTGCCCACCATTTCTGCATGGTTCCTTGAGAAGGCTGTGCCTTTTTTTCAGGTTTTTATATTTTACCAGTGGAGAGCATCTCCAGAGCCACCCCGACCTTCAGCTGCTCCAGTGGCATCTCCCACACTCAGCCCTGCCCCAGGGCTGCTTTGCTGTGTGTCCCTGTGACAATTCTCTCTGCTCCCACCCCTTCCTCGGGGTTTGAAGGGATCAGATCCCAGTTTATCCTGTGCTGGATAAACTCCCCATGCTGGGAGCTGGTCCTGCTCTCCCCACAAGCATCCCCCAGGAGCTGTGCTCTGCTCGGTGCTGGGCTCGTTTCCTGTTTCTATTCTGGTCGAGAGCAGCTCAGCTCAGCTTCCTGCCTGAGCCTGGCTCACATTCCCCAAACCCAGCCCCAAACCCAGCCCTTCCCTCGCCTCACAACGCTGGGGGAGCTGCCCAGGCCCAGGGCTGCAGAGCCTTCACTCAGCCCCAGCCATGCTGTGAGCAGGGCAGTGCTGGGGCAGGAGGATGCTGCAGGGTGACAGTTCAGGTTTGGGGTCCCAGATGTGCTCCATGCTCTGTCACACGTGTCTCTGCACTGTGCAGGATCCAGAGGGTCAGGCAGGCTCTGCTCTCCCAGCAGCTCGTGCCCCAGGGCAGGGAGATCAGTTCAGGCTTTCCCCTCCTTTCTGCTGGCTTGGTGTCACTGCAGACCCTTTAAAAGGTGCAGGAGCCTCTCATGGGTCTGACCTTGGATGTTTGATCCTCACCCTGTTCCCTTTCCATCCAAACTGAGTCTTGGCAGAGGGGGAACCCACTTTGCTGGAGACTGATCTCAAATCAGTTCTGGGAATTGGAGGTGTATGGTTGGATTTTATTACAATTTTGAATCTGGACAGTAGAAGCTTCTATTAAGGGAAAGGAAAAAAAAGCAGGTTTAATTTCCTGAAATGAGAAGAAGTGACATCTCCAGGAAGGGACTGCTGTGGCTCCCTGACCCCGAGGGCAGCACCAGGCCCACGTCAGCCTGGCCTGGGCCAGGTTTCCATGGATATGTGACCTGCTCTGAGCCAGGAGAGAGGAACAGGTCCCTGGTTCTCCCCATCCCACCCAGGGCAGCACCCCAGGCCTGGGCTGGCACTGCACACAGCTCTGGATGGAAATGGTTTTCCTGGAGATGCCCCAGTGCCAAGGGGCCATCCCTGCCTTCCCTTCCCACAGGTGCCAGGGGGTTTGGGCAGGTTTTGGGCAGTTTTTTTTCCAGCTGTCTCCTAGAACCAGTCCAGCATCACAGGGTGGGTTGGGTTGGAAAGGACCCTAAAGGGTCCAACCCCCTGCCATTTCCAGGAAAGAACCACTGGATTCACCACACTTGAAAATGCCTGAGACCTTAGAAATCTTGTTCTGTCCTAACATCTTCCTCCTGCTTTTTTAGAAATTGATCCTGTCACTGTTAATTGTTTCAGAGGCTGATGAGAATACTAAAAGTTGATTTATCTTAAAATCCAAAGTATTGCCTGATCAGAGGCCGTTTAAATTTTGTAATAATTCCAGCCTCTTGCCTTTGCTGCTTCCCTTTGCCCACCCTGTCTGGGGTGGTTGGCATGGTGGCACAGTCACATGCTGGGATGACTAAATAAATGCTTTGGAGTCTCAGTGTGGAACATGAGCCTGGAGAGCACCTTCCAGAGAAGCTGGGGAATGGGAATGTCCTGGCAGTGCAAGGGGAACTTCCTGCCTCCTCCATGACTCTGAGTTCTGTGTGAGCTGGGGTTTGTCTTCAGCCTTGGATGAGGAGACCTGAAAGCCTGTGGAAGGAAAACAAAAGCTCTTTGGATGAGCAGGTCTGTCAGCTGAGTGAGGCTGCACTCATTTCTCTCCTGCACCTCCTTTCCAAGACCAGCCTTTCCCAGTGATGACCTGGAGATGCCTGCATCCCCACAACTTCCAGAAATCCAGAGAGCATCCTCTGGTGCTGCTGCCATGTTGCTTCTTCCTGTGCCCAGGATCCTTCTGCCTCTTTCCCACAGCTTGTTTTGGGGTCAGTGTGGCTGCAGGAACTGGAGGTGTCCCCCTTCTGTGCTGGGACAGCTGAAGTGATGCTGCCCTGTCTGGAAAAACGGAGCATTTTTGTGCTGCCTTGGGTGTTTGATATTGTACCAGCCTTTGTGTGAAGCTGGCAGTACTTTTCATCAGCTGAGCAGCCTCCAAGGGGTTAAATGGGAACTCCTGTGTGGGGATTTGCTGTTGCATCTCCCAGGTCCTGTGGAAGAGCCCAGCACTTCCAGGGTGGGGATGCTGCCCTTCCACATGGCAGCTTCTCCCTCCAGCGACATCTTGTTCTGTGGTGAATCCTGTTCCTCCTTCCCTACTTTGTGCTGCAGCCACAGCTCTGAATCTCTGCTCTCCAAAGACACACAAGATGAGATTTGCTCATTGCTCCATGCTTGGAGGGGGAGGAAGGCCCCCTCACCCTCCCCCCCCCCTTTTTTTTTTTTATAATATATTTTATTTTATTTTATTTTATTTGGAGGGGAAGAGAAGGAGGGGTGGCACAGGGTAGGAGCAGGAGATGTGATTAAAGCTCCTGCCGAGGAGATCTGTGGGAGTGGAGTATCGACCTCTGAAAAATCAATGGCTGCTGCGGCTGCTCCGCAAGGCTCCGGTGCAGGAATGTGGCACAGGCAGCAGCACTTCCCTGTGTCCTCCTCCTGCTCCATCCTGTGCCTGCTCCCTGCCAGCCAGCCACACTCACCTACATTCACTGAGCTGGATTAGAGCAGCAGCTTATTTTTGCAATCAGAGTGAAATTTCTGGTGTGGCACCGAGCCCCTCCTCCTGCCAGCCTCCCCTTCCCTGCAGTGCAGCTCGAGCCAGCAGCTTCTCCCAGTTTGTCTGAAGCCAGCCTGCAAGAAGGAGCTTTGCAGCTTCTTTTCTGAGCAAGGAAACGGCACGAATCTCTCTGGCACGTTCCAGTCCCCATCTTAGGTTTGTAATTGTCAGCGCTGCTGCCTGAGAGGAGCTGAAACTCCTCGGAAGGGAAGGGACGGGAGTGTGGACTCTGGAGCAGGAGCTGAAGCCTTGCTGCTCTTACCTCCCTGGTGTTTGTTTTAGTGGGCAGGTGTTTTCCCCTTGAAGGAATAAGGAATAAAGTCTGGCACTTCCTTCCTCTCTGTCAGGGCTGTGGGGGTGGCTGAGTGGCACACTTGATTTGGTACCAGGATCTCGATGGTTTTTCTCTTGCTGAACTCAGTTCTAGTTGCTCTTCCTGCTCAGATCAGAGGTCGAGCTTCCAGGGACATATCCAAGGGATCAATCCCAGTGATTTCACTGCAAATAGATCCCTTTGTTCCTTCTGACTGCTGGTCTTGTCCCATTTTGAAGGAGGATGTCCCCTTTGTGTCTTGTCCAGCCCATACCCACACCAGGGATGATCCTGGAGGTGCTTTTTGGAAGGATGCACTCCTGTTCCTCTCAAGTTGGGATAGGACAGGACTTTGAAAATCTCTGTTCTGACTCTTGATCTTTGGAGACACTGGATGATAAATCTCTCTGGATGAAAAGTGTCAGCTGGGTTTGTGCTGGAGCTGAACTCATTCCCAAGCTCCATCTTCTGCTTTCTGCTGGGGGCCCAACGTGGAAGAGGCTCAGCAGGAAGGCTCTGGGGCTGCAGGGCCCCTCCAGCCCCTTCTGTCCCACCTGGGGAACCTCAGGTTCCTTTGTGGGTGTGCTGTGAGTCGGGGGAAGTCTCCAGGAGAGAGTGTTGTGTGGAGCATGGGAGGCAGGATTTGTCTGTGCTGCCAAAGGAGGAACAAGTCTATCCATGTCCCCAAAATAGCAGGGAGATCCTGCCAGTCAGCTGTGTGATTGTTGTGATAGAGAGGATTGAGGTATTTTGGGTGTGGAAATAAAGGGGAAGGAAAGGACAAGCTTGTGATTTTTAAATGGTGGTAGTTCTTGAGTAAGTGGAAAAGTAACTGCACAGAAAAAGAGCTTGTAATAGAAAGTGAGTATTTCAATGAGAAGGAAGGAAGAGGCTTTTTCAGAGAGAATTGGGGAATAAATTTAGCCATTGTTCTCTGGTGTAGCTTGTGAGCATCTTATGGAAGCCACTGGCCTTACAGAGTTTATAAACTCCACCACGTGCTGGTCTCAGACCATCATTTCCTTGAGTGCTGTCTGGAGATCTGATCATTCCCTGTTCCCCACACTTTCCCACGTGGAAGGGCTGGGGCTGGGCAGGACAGGGGAGGCTGCAGTCCCTGCTCAGGAATCCCATTTGCTTTCTGGTCAGTCTTGCTGCTCTTCCTGGTCCATGGGATGGGCTGGAGCAGAGCCTTGGGTCTCTCTGCTCCTCTGGGATTTTGTTACCTTGATCTTAAGCATTTCTGGTTGTTTCATCTCTCTGTTTGTTTAACAAATGAGCTGTAGCAGATAGAGGGGTGGTGGTTCCTGCTGCCAGATAAAAGAATTTCCAGCACAAACCACTTTGTGCTGGTCCTGCCAGGACTCGCAGCCCCTTTCCCTGGGAGGGATGAGCTCCCCTGGCCCCAGTGGGAGCAGATTGTGTGATTTGGAGATGGTGTGATTGCAGGAGGGTTCTGCTGTGCTGTGGGAAGGGGGTGTTGGTGCCCAGCCCCGTTTGGCAGCAGCACTGGCAGCCCTGCCCTGGCACCAGCCCTGCCTGGGCATCCACAGCAGCTGGAACCGCTCTGCTCCAGGGTCCCCGTGGGCTTCCACTATCAGGTCACAGCCCAAAATAACACTGGGCAGCCTTTCAAGTGAAGAAACTCAGGCTTTGGGGCTGCAGCCAGCCTGGAGTGTGAGATTCTCTGTGAAATAGTTGGAATCCCTCCAGCGTTTTTGATCTGCATGGCAGATGAGCAATAAAATGCATAAAAAACACATTGGGAACACGTGAGGAAATTCTCCAGACCCTGACGTTTCCTTGAGTTGGCAGAGCTGCTGCTGCTGAGCCTCACCTCCTGTCTGGGCTGCTGGCTGTGCTGTGCTGGAGAGGGAAGGGGAGAGCCCTTCTCCCCTGCCCTGCTGTTCCAGCTCTGCTCCTGGTGCTCCGTGGGAGGCAAATAAAAACCTCCCAGGCCCTTTCTGCTCTTGGGCTTCATCCAGAACCCCCTGACAGCAGCAGCTCTCCATTATTCCCACCAGGTTTTATTGTTTTTAGAGCTTTCTCTGCTCTGTCTGCCCTGCAAACAGGCTGCGGGGAGATGCAGGGATTCCCTTTTGCCCTGGTTTGGGGGTTTCAGAGCTGGAGGTGTTCTTTAGGTTTAATTAACCCGTGGTGCCCCGGTGCTGGACACCCTGAGAGGGAATTTGATGGGAGCAAAGCAGCTCCCCATGGATGAGCTGCTGGGGCTCAGCCATTCCAGTCCATGTTTTCTCCTTCCCCTTGCAGGAGTTTCCCTTCTGAGCAGCTCAGTCCTGCTGAATAACACACTCAGAAAATGCTGCTGTGCTGGCAGAACCCTTCTTTGCTGGGAAATGAATTTATTGTTGGAATTCATAAAACTTACATGTCTTTGGAGGTGAAACTCACTTCAGGAGTTACTTGATTTTCACAGTCCTGTTTCAGCTGATGTCCCAGCAGCTGGGAAAGGGGAATGTGTAATTCACTTTAAACTCATTTAAATTGATAATCTGGGAGCTCTGCTGTTCCTCTGGGGGTCCCTCATGGGGTGTCAGCAATGCAGAAGGGGTGCAGCCCCCCAGGACCCACCTGCTTCATTAAAATCGGATTTTTTTAAATGGCTGCACTACTAAAGCAGTGATACCCAGGCAAGGTGGAAGACATGAGCTCTGCAGATTGTTATCTGCTTCTTAGGAGTTGATTTTCAAACTGTTTTTAACGTTCCTTCATTTCATGTCTTGTAGATATTTTTGTGTCTGGCATTTCCAAGCCTTGCCCTCTCAGCTGCCCAGTTCATGTAGAAGATTGCCCAGGCCATGGAGCTGTGACATCCCCAGGTCCCTCCACTCAAAACCTTCTCTCTTGCCTCTTGGAGAAGCACTTACCCAGATAAAGGAAGGAAACTCACATTTCACCTTGCACACTTGCTCTGTATCTCTTCTTTCATGCCAGTATTTGTCTCAGGTGCACATTTTTAATGTGTTGGTTTTTTTTTTCCTTTGAGCCTAAAAGCTCTTCATCTCTGCAGCCCAGGCACTGCCCCTCTGCTCTCAGGTTTAACTGCTCTGAAATCCCCAGCACCAGGAGCTTATGTGGTGCACAATTCCAGAGCTGGAAATGGGTTTGGCCTCCAGCTTCATTTCAGTGATGAGGAAAAGTGCTTGGATGCTCTTGGTGATTCAACTAAAACTACCTTCATGTATTGAAGGGACAAGGCAGTATTTCCACCCAGTTGTGGGCTGGACTGAACTGGTTTCTGTGCATTCTGATCCCTTCATGGGCTCTGGGGGAATCTCTTTGTGTGTCTGGTATCAGTGGCTGCAGTTGGGTGCAGTAAATCTCAGTGAGAGGAGTGTTTTGCTCTTGATTGTTTGTGTTGGTTGATGCTTTTTAATGCAAAATGTTGGAAATAATGTCTCTGTACTCCCACTTCAGATGGTTTCCTCAGTAGGAATGTGGGATTTGTCAAAGTTGTCCAGGGAAAAACACCCAAATAGCTGCATAAAGGAGCAATGCTTTTGATGTTACAATAGGAAAGTAGTGAAAATTGCAAGAGAGCTCAGATACTATTTTTAGGCTTTTTCTGCAGTTTTTTAAGCTTTCATTGAAATAAAACAAAGCTTTTTTTTTTTTTTTTCCCCTCAGGAAGATAATACTTGAGCAGTAAACAAATAACCACCAAGAACTTTGGGGCAGGAAATT
>VZTT01000388.1:3658-17784 GCA_013400855.1 Buphagus erythrorhynchus
ATAGGCTTCAAGAAATGTAATAGAGCCAGGTGGTGAACAAATATGGGCAGAGGCCATTACAAACAATTTTTTACCTAAATTAAGGCAGAAAAAGTACACGTTATTGCCCTTATTCTGCAGATGAATAGGCCTACAACCTTAGCAGGAGATCTGCATTAGACCTTAATCTTATGTCTCCCCCACAAACCTCCCCATCTTCTCTGATGTCTGGTCAGCCCTCTCATGGTGAGACGACCTGGACCATGGTGAAGGAAGAGGGCTGCTGCCTTCTGAGCTGCTGTGTCTTGGTGATCTCCATGCCATGCACTGGGAGAAAAGGCACCTGTCTGCTCAGCCCACTGCCAGAGGTCCCACTGCAATGAGAGCTGGACTCTAAGACTGTCCCATTGTGCCCTTTGGATACACAGACCACACCCCTGACCACCAAGGTATTGCCTCAGATGTGAAGACAGAAAGGATTCTGAATTACTGACAGAGGCAAATGTGATTTACTAAAACCAACCAACCAAGGCTATAAAAAAACTCTCCTGTCCAAGTGGGACTCACCTTCATCTCCATTTGCCCTCTGCTATACAAGATCCAGCAGAGGGAGAGTGAGCTGGTTGTAAACACCTCTTGGAAATCTGTGCTGGCACTGAGAGTGCTGGAGCAAAAGTAAAAATATAAAGAAGCTGTGTTAATTTCAAGATTCATTAGGCACAGAGGACATGCTCCTGTTCCCAGTGAAGTAAAGCTCTCATTGTTTGTAGAATTCTTATTGGTTGCAGAGGTGCAGGACCAGTCAATGGAGAAAGAATAACCAGTGCTGTATGAAAAAAGGAGGCAGAGGCAGAATTTTTTTTCCAATTTTTAAAGGGACTATTTTCCAAATTCTCGGTGTGGCAGATACAAAACTTCAACAGGCAATTAACCTGAATATAGTTGCCATGTAAGTACGAGTTTACTAGATTTGAAGCCTGAAGCAATCCAGTATTTTAATGTGGATGTCTGTAAAATAGCGTGGAGTCTTCCATCAAGTGTCTAGTCTAATGCACAAGCTTTCGTGATAATGGCCTAAGGCAAGTATGAAAAATTAGAATTACATTAGGAAAATCTGACCAAACAAAGCCTTGACAATATTTCAGCCAGGAGCTCTTGATTCAGTTCCTCATACATGTTGTACATTTATTGAAGAGCTCATGTGCAGCATAAAAGCAGTAAAATATCTGCCTGTCAATACCTTTCTACTTATTTGACATTTAAAGACTCTCCTGTTCCATTATTTCTGCTTCACTTCGTGACATTTTTATCAACTTCAACATTAACATGGCAGATTTTACAACTAATACACTTAAAAGGTACAAAGATGTCAGGAACATCAATTATAAAAAAAAAAATTACAGCTCCTGCTGTATCTCAGAGGTAATTAAACGAGCTGTAATTATTAGCCTAGATTCATTAGATTCATTTTCTCATTACCTCCTGAGTTTGGATTATTGTAATTCTTGGTATGTCTGTCTGCCAAGACAGTGCATTTGCAGCCTTGAATGCAATGAGAAAGGCAGAGGAAAGACGACTATTAAAAAGCAAATTATTTAGGTGTTTTGAAATTCACTGCAAATGAGTTCACTATTATCTGTTCCTGATAATATTTCCATAATTCCTTGGTGTTTTGTAAATAAGGACCATTATGCTTCCAGGTTGTTGTCACTTCTGGAGGTGTTGATTAACCAGTGCTACACTGTGGAGTGGCTTGGTGTGACAGACCTGATTTGTACAGCCACATGCCAAGCATGCTCACGGCTGGTAGCAGAGGCATGCTTGCATCTGTCCTATGGCCCAATTACTTGGAGATTAGAACTAGAGATGATTTGAATTTATTAATAGAAGAAGTAAACCAGGGGGTTAAGTGTATGCAAAGTGAGAATATTCCATGCAGACAGTAAGGAAAGGATGCCCATGAAGCAAAACCCTATGATAATAGACAACAGCTATGGGACTAGCAGTGTGTTAGATGATATTTAAGTGAATGAAATGTAGTTTCTTAGGCATCATCTAACATGGTTTTATCTAAATTTCTGTATTCCATTGAGTTTCTTGATTACAGCACTATTGTATCCCTGCCTTTAGGGGCATAGCTTTTGCAGAATTCCTCAGGCTGAAAGATGGTTTGACCTTAAAAAATCCCATATAAGACTTATCTGTTGGTGTTTTTTTTGGCTGAGAATCAAATACCGGTCTCTTATTAAAATTGCTCAGGCAGTGCCTGTGGTTGGATAAGCATTGGCTGTGAAATAAAATGTGAGGTCAAAGAGAACTTTATGGGTTCACCCCCATTGTAATCAGGTACATGTACTTTAGATTTTAGCAGTTAAAGAACAATGTTGGTAGAACAGGGAAATTACATTAGCTTTGATGTGTAGTTTCAAGGCATTCCCCCTGGAAAACAACAAAGCTCTTTAATTTTTGGAAAAGAAGCCTCATTAGATGTCAATTAAAAAAAAAGAAAATCAAACTTGCAACAATGTTTTGTTTTTATAAACATATCTTTGTATCTATATGAACTTTGGAATCTTTTTAGAGATGGAGCCAGATCTGATTTTCTCAGAGAGACAGAGTGATATTGTCATGAATGGCAGTTGTAGCAAGAGCAATCCAAAGGAGATGAAATTAAAATGTTGCCTCAAATATTGTCTGTCCTAGGGCTGTCAGTAAAATGCAAACATTATCTCTGTTCTGTTAAGAACTGAGGGAAGAACTAGAAATCCAATTCCTTTGAATCTCCAGAGAAAGCAAAATCATTCCTTCTGATGCAACTGCATGTGAAAAGCTTCTAAAACAAAAATCCCAAATCCAGGTCATAAAAATTAGAAAATCTAATACAGAGAGATACAGTGGAGCAGCCCACAGCAATGTCTTTGGACCAGATATAGTCACCTTTACACTCATGAAATAACACCTTACTCAGAAAGTAATCTCATCAAAATGTATGAGAGTGCTCCCACAGTATCACTTCACCTGATTGTATGCTAGCTGAAACTGGCATTATATCAAGAGAGAACAGGGAGCTGCCTGTGGGAACTCAGAAGGGTACCCAGTTGGGTCAGACTGACAGGAGTTCACACTGCGTAGTTTAAGTGTCAGTCACGCTGCATGGCTGTGTCCAATGTAAGACCAATAATATAAGCATGCAGAGAGGCAGCACTGAGGCAAAATTTGACTGCATTTGCTTCTCAGCCAAATGTGAGACTTAGTAAAGTCATGTCTGATTTGATCTTACTGCAGCTTTTAGACAAGGGTGACTTTATCGCCATTTAGCAGCATTCTCATTTGCAGGGTGGTGTTCTTTGAGACAAAGGGAAATTTTCTCACTAAATTCACTAAGCTTTGGTTCAAGGTCAAAGTGAGAAAACACCTCAGATTTTAAGGGCAGAAAGAACGGCAATGGTCACACATCCTGACTTCTTGTAGTGCAAGACATAATTCCACAAATTTTAGATTCAACAAGACAGCAACTTCTGATAAACCCACTTCATATCTTTGAGAAATATAATTTTAGTATAAGGAATTTGAATGATAAAGAACATATACCAAATAATTAGTTGATTAACACTTGGTAAAAATTGGGCATTTTATTTCTAGCTTGATTTTGTCCACTATTAGTCAATCTCATGATATTTCATAATGTATAATTTTTCAAAGGGATATCCAGTGCCATAATCATGGTACTTGCATACTGCCTTCCGACCCAGTGATGGAGCTGGCAGTAAGAATATCAGGAACAGTCTGAACAAAGTAAAAGATTTCACTTCCCAAAAATATTTTACTGGTGTATTTTGTGTAATGCAATCAGTCCAGTCGTTTGAAGAAGATGACTCTTCAAGGGCACAGGTAAAGAGTTCTGTGAATAAACTGCAAATGAAAAATTGATGCAGAAGACAAGTAATGTATAGAAACTCTGCCCTGCATTAATGAGAATGCTGCGAGGTAGCCATAAAGTCACTCTTGTCTAGAAGCTGGCCTAAGATCAAATCAGACTTTACTAAGTCTCACATTTGGCTGAGAAGCAAATGCAGTCAAATTTTGCCTCAGTCATTGCCTGTCTGCGTGCTTATATTATTGTTCCTTGGACATAACCATATAGAGTGATTGATACTTATATCTATGCAGTGTGAACTACTGTCAAGAGGCTGACCCAACTTTCATTTAAATTGATGAGATTTTCCACTGGAATATAACTGGATTGTGAGGATCAATTAAGGAATGGCATTCAGCTGCCTAGCACAGTATTGGCTGAGTGGAAGCTAAATTCTGTGTGATTAAGGTTATGGTTCTGGACTTCCAGTGTCACTGCTGTAGGTGACTGCACCTCATTCTAGAGAAAACATCTAAATCCAATGTAGGAATCATACCGTAATCTTCACTGAATTTTTTGATTATTTTTATCCATTTGCTGTAATCAGAATCTGTGTGCCCAGTTCAGCTATCTATACTTGCATTGGAGACACCTGATGTTAGGTGGCTTGAATCCTACCCTAAGTACCCAGGTTGATTTTGTCAATCTCTAGACACTGGAAGACAGACCAGGGTGCTCCCTTTAAATTTATTGCAACAGAAGGTAGAGGCTTTAATGCCTGTTAGGTTAAGGGCTTAAATGATTAAATATCTGTATAACCCACAATGCAAGTTTGTCACCTGCAGAGGGTGACTTAGATTGCCAAAGGCATGAATTTTTCATGAATCTTTTCTGTCTCTCCACCTACATTATAGAATGGCAACAGAGACTGGCTGAAGCTGGGGGCATGAATTCTGGCTATAACACTTGATGTTTTGTGTTCACATGTATGTCGTCAGAGCAGTGCCTACTGTGTACTTTAAATAGAACATTTGCATCACTTAACTCTGTCCTATAAAGATACTAACTAAGCAATGTACATTGTTTTATGAAGTTGTGAATGAAAAACCCCAATAGATATTAACCAATGAAGTGTGCTAAATTCAGCTGAAGTGCTTCCTGGTTCTAATATTTAATACATGTAGCTAGTCATCACTAATTCTTTCTTCTTTAATGTTTAAACTGAAATACTATAACTATAGTAATTGTTACAGGAGCTTTGAACAACATATTCTACAGAGAGGAGATTTTTAAATAAAACTGAATAATAGCAAACATATAATACAGAATAAAAGTTTGTTTTATCACCAATTTGGATTTGCCAAGCACTTAAAGGAAAATATCCCTGCCACTGTAGTATTGTACTCTGTAAAGGGATTGCTAAAAGTTAAAAGATTTCATTCTCCTCTGCAGCCTTGTTGTAGCAAGGAGGTTTCACAGCCTCCTGACTTCTGTGATGCTGATAGAAATATATTTGTAGTCTAACTATGCCTGGAAAGTGTTCCAGTAGAGATTATAGGGTAGCTGGTGTGCCACTGTGATTTGCTTAATTCAAAGTGGTGCTTGAAAAAGACATTTAATCTGCAGTGGACAGAAGCTGCAATGCTGATACTGAAAATGACATTTAGCAACAATTTCTGATGGCTTTTTCTGAAAGTGGCTTGGGAAAAGCATCTCACTGATACTAGTGGTGCAGTTAAGCTTCTGAATTTTACATATGAAGATGGTGGAGGGAGAGCTATATTTAGATGAAAGGGATTCACTTCTTTCTAATACCATGCAACCAAAAAATCTGAGGTTCTTCGTTTCAACCCTGACTCAAAATGGTTGATGTTAATTTTTTCATTACTTTCACTGACCTCTCTGGAGACCAGTAAAAAGGCTACTTAAAGATCCAAAGTCCCGAATTAAATGGTATTTACATGTGTAACAGCCTGTCACTCCATGGAGTGATTTTGCTGATTTTAATTGAAAATTAAGATGCTAAATACTTTTAAAGATCTCAGCTTAAGTGATTTAAAAAGCCCCAAACAACTATAAAAAGTTCTGTGTTAGGTCTGCATGCTTCCTTTTTCTTAAACATTTGAGTCAATGGTCATACTATTCCTGCATTAAGGCAAGTATCTTTCACTCATCACATCACCTCACTGCGTGTGCATTAAAGGGCAAGTGGGGAGTTTCTAGAAGTTAAAAAAGTAAACTTTTCACCAGCTTGAAATCCAGCCAAAGGTGTTGAAGCACTGACTTCAGATCCTACCTCTATTTCCATCTTCTGCACCCTGTTTGTCATGAAATCTAACTCATCAGCCATGTTGCAAAAATATATCCCCTGGTTAACTTCCTCTGCTCTGAAATTCCAATGGGCCATAAATGTAAATTCAGTTGTGGATAGTGATAGAGTAGGAGGAAGAGATTTATATAGAATAGGCAGTTAAAAATTCATCAGTAGCTTCAGTGTAAAGATATTTTATTGAATTCCTGCATAGGAAAGCAAACCTGAGGAGCTGTTCTTAGTAATCCCCTTTGAAGATAGACATGAGATAGTAGGTATGGCATGCAGTTTATTAAGATATCTAGATAACCTCAAGGGAAAAAATGTGAGGAAACAAGTCAGTTTGAAGCTTTGTAGAAACTTATGGTGGTGAGAAAATATTGCAAGAAGTGTTTCAATACATCTGAGATTATTTCTGACTACAACAAGAAGCAGCCCATAAAAAAAGAAAGGTTGAAAAACTATTTCAGACAAGTATTTTCAAAAGCTTTTCATTATTTGATAGCTAGTACTTTGGAGGTTGAAGCCATTAATGTGGTCCACAGAACACCTTGCTGAATAACCTGAAACTGAAAAAGTGAAAATCACACACTGTTGACATATCCCACAGGGGGAACGTGGAATTTCTAGGGTAAAATGTTACAAAAGAGAAAGGAAAAAGGGCTCAAAGTCACTGTGACAGAGGATGTGTGTTTGGTTTGCTTTTCAATGAGGCTTGCTGATAGAAAGGAAAGATTTCTACATGCACAAAAAGGAGGAAGGGCAGGGGATAGGAATAAATTTGAGTGAGTTAGATTTTCAAGAACCAAAGCAATTTCTGTCTAGGCAAAAGAGACAGAAATGAAGATTGATAATGCAGCAATAGAAGCAGGAGCACAGTGCAGAAAGATAGCTATGGATGGTTAAAAGTTTCTAACTAGTTACAGATGTCTGTTGCTTGGAAAGCCTATTTTAGGTCCTTAAGCACGTGCTTGATTTTAATGAGATTTATGCTCAGGCTAAATGGTAGGCATGGTTCAAGGACTTTGCTGAACCAGGATCAAAGAGGGAAAACTGTCATTTGATTTACGTATGGTGATTTTTTCATATTCCTTTGAACATATGAGAAGAAATTCCAAAATTTTTTCTGCAGTAACTGTTTAGAAGGAAGATAAAAACCACTCTGACTACAACCTTCATGGTCTGGTTTTCTACATGTGGATATGAGATCAGAATCAGCAGTTAGCTATTAAAGCTTGAAAATGAAGAAGTAGGAAAGCAAACACTGTCACAAATTGGATGAGAAATCTGAAGAAAGGGGGTTAAGATGATGCTAGTAAAGGAGGTACAGAAGCAGTGTAGAAAGAGATTTTTAATGCATGAGGATATTAAAAATGAACATAGAAACAGTCCAGACAAAAAGCTATAAATAAAACCCAGGAAAGAGTCAGAGAAGAGATACCAATTAAATCTTCCCAACAGTGGGGGGAAGAAAACAGTTAGTTGTGGACAACTGGGATGTGTGTTGGACTGACACAACAAGGTTTTGGTAGTGGGCAAACTACAGGGGTGGTGTCTATGGGAAGTTGCCAAAATCTGACTGACAAAGCCAATTCCAGACAGATCCAAGATGGAACCTGCCACTGGCCAAAGCCAAGAGCATCAGTGATGATGGTAGTGCCTCTGGGATAACAGCTTTAAGAAGAGAGAAGAAGCAGTTGTGACACAGCAGTCAGAGAGGAGTGAGAATGTGTGGGAGAAACATCCCTGCAGACACTGAGGTCAGCAAAGAAGCAGTGGCAGGATGTGCTCTGGAGATGGAGGGGAGATTCCCCTGCAGCCCATGTGGGACAGGCTGTGACCCTACAGCTCATGGGGACTGCCTGGTGCAGAGATCCAGCTGCAGCCATGGAGGACCCCGTGCCAGAGCAGGGGGATGCCCAGAGGAGGCTGTGAACCTGTGGGCAGCCTGTGCTGAGCAGGTTTGCTGGCAGGACTCGTGAGCCTGTGGGGGACCTGCACTGGAGCAGAGGGATCTTGAAAGGCTGCACCCTGTGAGAGGGATCAGTGTTGGGTCTTCTCGTGAAGAGCTGCCACCCTTGGGAAGAGCTCACACTGGAGAAGTTCATGGAAGACTGGCTCCCATGGGAGGACCCCCACACTGGAGCAGGGGAAGAGTGCAAGGGGTCCTCCCCTGAAGAAAAAGGAGGGTCAGAGATAATGTGTGGTGAGCCAACCTCACCCCTCATTCTCCATCCTCTTCTGTGCCCTAGTG
Source organism: Buphagus erythrorhynchus (assembly GCA_013400855.1). Lineage (NCBI taxonomy): Eukaryota > Metazoa > Chordata > Aves > Passeriformes > Sturnidae > Buphagus > Buphagus erythrorhynchus. The sequence goes on from VZTT01000388.1 coordinate 12,059, forward strand.
GGAAGGAGGAAAAGAATTAGAGAGTAAATCTGAGCCTGAGAAGAAGGGATTGGTGAGTTTAAGATTTAGTTTTTATTTCTCATCTTACTCTGATTTAATTAGTAATTGTAGAGGCCTACAATTAAATAAATTTTCCCCAAGTCAAGTCTGTTTGGCCTGTGATAGCAATGGGGGACTGATCTCTCCCACTCCTTATCTTGACACATAATCCTTTTATTTCATTTTCTCTCCTCTGTTCAGCTGAGAGGGAGGAGAGATAGAGGGCTTTCGATGGGTGCATGGCATCCAGCCAGGGTCAACCCACAAAAGGTTGACACACTGCACAGTGTTACCAGCATCCAGGGACGTGTTTGTCTCCTGCTGTTGCTCACCAGTCAGAACTTCAGCCCTCTCTTCCTTCTTCCTTCACCCCTCTCACTCCCCTAGTACTTTCCTACTTTAAAATATGCAAGAGTAATAAACAATTCATACTCACCCCTCTTACCACATGCTATAGATAACTTGGCATGAAAAGGAAAAATGGAAGGCAAATAGGAGAGCAAAAACCAAGATATTTCAAATGTACTCTGTCCTACACAGATAGATCTATAGATAACTCTGTTGAAATGAGGCAACACTATATAACCAACATGAAACATCTCTGCCCAACCTTATCCCCCATCTCCCTTTAGGCAGCAGGGTTCTTCTGGCAGTAGGGAGTGTATTTTAGTATGTTTATGAAGCAGCCAGAACTGGAGGGATTTAATATCATTATGATGACTTCAAGTGTTGCCAGAACAAGGGTAATATTTAAAATACTGATAAACAAAATTCTATGTCAACATTTATTTTATTTGTCTAAATAAAAGAATACAGAAAAGAAGCAAACAGGTATGTCAGGTTTTATTTCATCTATCTAAATAAAATAATAATAAAAGGAAACTTCCTACCTTCTAATATGCATGAACAAAGTATTTAATGTATCCTCCTTGTTACTAGGCAAAACAGTGAGGCCAGCAGCTGTCATACATTTTGAAATCACAACCAATTAAGAGTAAATAAAAGAATAGTTGGGAATAATCTAAAATTGGTGCTGCCTGAATAATAGGAAACAAGTTTGACCTGGTTTTCCATGCACAATGTTCCTAAATTTAGTTAAGCTACAGGTATTTCTGCCAGATACAATGCTGTATTACTCTACTAAGAGCAGAGACAGTTTATTGCAAAACAGCACTTCAACTATAAACCAAAGTGAAATATCTATATAAAATTTTGTATGTTTACCAGCATTTGTGTAATAAATACATCATAGCCCTTATAAAAAATAAATACAAAATGTAATTACACAGACTGTTTGTCAAGATACATTTGTGTCTTGAGTTCTTACAAATGCTAATGTTGCTCTTTCTGCAGAGGTGCCCAGGTCAGAAATGCCTTACAGGTCTTACCTAAATGCACTGAGCTAGACCTTGCAGTGTTCCCATTATTGCTGGCACAAGTGGTAACATTTTAAGGCTAATGAACCTCGTTCCAGTTTTCTCTGGAAGGTGGAGGAGGAGAGAGCTTGTAGAGAACCTCCCAGGTGATTTATGGAAGGAGGGTTGGCTGACCTGCCAGTGGCCAGGAGTCCTTACTTGCACCTAGAGCTACAAGGTCAGTGAAGGTTCAACTCAGGCAGAACTGCTGGGGCAACTGTGCAAAGGGCTTTGCTGGGAAGTTTGATTACAAGGCAAAATAGATGATCTTACTCTGATTCACTCTGCAGGGCTTCCTCCTCTTTTAAATTTATTTTTGTAGACTGTATTCTGAGTGTAGACATAATAGGCTAGTAATTTAGGTAATCGGAGTCATCTTGATTGGACTGGGCAAGGGCATTTGAAGTATTGATTGTAGCATCTGTGTGATACAATTAAAGCCAGTAGGCAGAATCCATCCATAAATCTTGGGTGAATTAGAACCATTCTTCTGCCCTTGCTTGAGGATAAACACAGCTTCTTAATGTACCAAAAGTATCTTACTATGGCATTTTGCTGTCAATAGATAATTAGCTGCTAGTGTTGTCCATGTAAGAGCTTTCCTCTAAAGAAAATATTCTGCTACTGAAATTGAGATCACCAAAACCCCTATCTAGTAATATCCACCTTTCTGTGGGTCCACATTAAGGTCACTGTCTTGTGATGAAATAGGCATTTCATTACACTTGATGAGATATTTGCCATAATTTCTGAGGCAGCAGTGGACAATACGTGATGGCATCTATTAATTTCCTTGCTTTTAAGTGTTTCTGCCTTGTTAGTAGGGAAATAGCTAACTAAATTGGGTTTTGAGTTCGAATTTTAAATATATCACAAATGCATGATTTAATATATTCCCACTTGACACTGAAAGGCTGGGAAGACAAAAGATCTGCCTAGGTTGTTTTCTGAGTAACAGCACTCGTGCAATGCAAATCCAGACAGAAAACCAAGGGGTTCAGGGGAATTCTATGGAGGAAAAAAATATTTTTCTTTAGAGACTTCAGTGTATAGCCTATAGCAGCCACGTGGGCTCACTTTGTTGGAAATAGGCACTCCAGGGTGTAATGCATCCTAGTTACCTCAGACAATGAGCTAGGCAGTGGGTCTGGACAGGAGTGAGTGAGGCTTGGCTGGACCAAAGAGTGCACGTCTGCTGTGCCCAGCAGGAACAAGCAATGCTTCCTACAGCCACTTAATTGTCTGCAACCTGTGCATAAAAAGTGTGTTCTTCTCTGCTAGGAGGCTAAAAGAGTTCTATTGAGAACAAGTCAGCATTCATGTTGCTTTCTGCTAGGCTTGTAACCTTCTTGTGTTTTCATTCCATAGACTTATGAATGTATGGCTAGAATTTAGCCTTTTTAGTATAATTTATTATCATTTAGTTTTCTTTCTGTGCCCTGTCTCCAGTAAAGATCATGAGCACTGCATAAATACTCTGGCCTGGATCCAAAAAGATGGATTTCTGAAAGAGTAGAAGACTGAAGTAAGAAATAATTTTTGCTTTTATAATCATTGTACCATATTGTAAATGTGCATGGTAATTTGACAGGACTTTTGATGCTCAAGTGCATCTCTCTGAATTAATATCAGAGCTGTAGTACTGACTTAGGGTGCTTAGTTACTTGTAGTACACTTAATCTTACATTGAAATATATATATGGACAGTTCACATCTAAATGCTTTTGGGTATGTCACCATACAAGACAGATGATGAAGAAGTATTGTCTGCCTCTCTGGAATCTCTTAGGAATTAAGGAGAAGTGGAAGAAAGGGACTTCTTTCAAGACTATGCAGCAACTTTGTGTAGGCAGACAGGGAAATTAAACCTGTATCTCCATCCCAGGGCCCAGACCAAAGTGTGTTAAAGGATGTGGCCATATCTGATCTACCCTCTGCATCTGAGCCTGTTGCCCACAAGTATAGGTGTTGTACCATATAAGATATTGCAACATCCCTCTCAACACTCAGCTGAGATGACTCCTGTAAGCCCTGTGTTCATTTGCCATTTCTGTGTGGATGTCCTCAGGCATCTTAGGTGGCACTACAGGTTTCTGGGCAAGCAACTGAATCAAGTTCAAAATGTTTAAGGACTAAGCCTAAAATTATTAAGTGGTGGATATGAGCCAGAGAATTAAATATTTGATTGGATTACTTGAAAAAAAAATTGAAGAGTGTAGTAATCTAAGCAAAAAGCAACCAAACAGAATTGTCCCTGACTTATAGACCTAATACAGGGGTTTTTAGAGAAATGTGGAAGAAGATTTTATATAAAGTAGACAAATAGGCTTGGATAAATAGCATTTTTCAAATGGAGGGAAAAAATTATGATAACAAATTTATGATACCTAATCTTTAAAATCTTTTAGAATCCTTCAGAATCCTCTAAGGTACATTTTCTGACAGCTTGAAGACACTTACTTTACCATTAGTTATTTTTCTAGAAGCTGTGATCTATATCTCTAAGTTGGGTAGTCTTCCCATGATGCTTCTCTCTTTTCCTCAATTAGGAAATTCCTCTGAAATTGTTCTGCATGCAGTAACTAAACTTGACAAAAGGAATCAAACTCTGATTACATTTTGACAGTATAATATTCTGAACCATTTTCCAAGAAAAAAATTCCTTCTTAACTAGGATTATAGCAAGATAGATACTTTGTTATGCAAATGTGCATTTCCGTGCAGATGTTATAATCCGTGTTGGAGGTTTCCTTGAACTCTAAAGACACTGTATTTTGTATTCACAGAGATATAGCTGAAAAACAAAATAAGCTCTGAGATAGAATTTTTTGAGACTGTATAGAGAGAATTAAGTGGATACCAAAAATCAGCTATGTCAATGCTCCTAGCATCATTTTGTTTTGCCTGAGAATAAATCCTTCTGAAAGGTACTGGATTATTTTTTTTCTCCTGGATGAGTACAAAATTGAGTGTATGTGAAGCTCATTTCCTCCTCTGTATGAAAATCTCTTTCATTATAAAAGTTTTACCGATTCTGTTTACAAATTCCAGTTAAAAGAAGCAATCCTAATGCCTTCAGTATCCAGAATATCAGTTTTATGATGTGATCATTGCACACAATCTGAAGCATCTTTTGTTATGCAGCTGACCACAAGTTAAATGATCATACCATTCTTTATCTGACCCCAAAGTATTGGTGGCTTGTTTTGGAGCTATGACTCACTTAGGACATGTGTATAAGAGTTCTCTTCAACAGTTTATTTCCTTCATAGACTGTTTTAAAGATGCCAATATGTATTTTGTCTATATTTCCACAGGCTCTTCCCCTGGAGCTCTATAGGACTCCATCTGCTCCAAACAGCTGCCAAATACTTTTGTGAGTGTGCATGTGTGTGACTATGTATAAACAAAAATACAGTAGTAAGAAAGCCTGAGACTTTTCTGTGCTTGTGATATCACCTGCATAGAGTGCAGTGTTTTACATATTCCTGTGTCTGAAGAAGAACTATTGCCCTTTCTTTCTTAGCCCATGTAGGATGCTGAATGTCAGCTACATCTCTTTGCCTCCCCATAAATATGCAGATATTTTTATTATTTGTTTATTGTATGCAGTACTTGATTCTATAATAGGGATGGATAGAGGCTGTGATTGATATTACAGTTGTTATAGGGAGGTTGTAGAGAGATGAAATTGCTTCGGGTGCCTTGACAGCTCAGAGTTTTTCTGGCTCTATCAGCTCTGATCTTCAGGTGACTGAGTGAGCTGTTTGAAGGCTGATGTTTCCTTGACTGAAGCATCCTGCTGGCTATCCACACCACACCTAACTTCAGGTTAATCTGGTGTGACATGGACTGTACTGGTCTTTCCTGAACAGAAAGGCAGTTTGGAGTCTTTTAATGATGTCCGACACAGTGTTCTGCTTGTTCTACTGACACAAGTGGGTGACCCTTGTACTTCAATTTCTTTAACATCTTCCTGTTCCTTTAGAGATGCCATTCCACGTAGAGATAGCTTTCCAAGAAGTCCTAAACAAGCTGGGACTAACCTCCTTCACACACTACTCACAGAGTAGATTTTGTTTGCCTTTAGTGTTAGAGAGCATGTAACAGGAGATTATTAACATAGATACCTATAAGAAACTAATTATTTCATTTTGGAGAGGCTACAGCATAAATTATTATACAAAAAGAAACCTGTTATGTGGTTGCAATATGATCCTTGCAATATGATCTTTATTTCAAGTGTGTTTCATGTTATTCAATAATTTTGTC
>VZTT01000429.1:0-15145 GCA_013400855.1 Buphagus erythrorhynchus
TTGTTTGTTTGTTTGTTTGATTACAAGGGAAAGACCATATTTGAGGCCTGATGCTAGGTCAAAATTGGAACTGGAACTTTAAATACAAAACCCCAAAAGGTCCTGTAGGCTGGTCTCTCAGCCTTATACTTGGGTCTAAGACATCTGAGCACTGAACAATTTTCTTGCTGTGGCTGAACACAGTAGGACGCTGGGGAATGTGTTTTGCTGTTCAAATCTGTCCTGGACTTGATACTTTTCATGTCCTTTTTAATAACTGATCATCTTGAACCTTCCCATTTTGCTTGGAGTATAAACTTTTCATGGGGATGCTTTCCATGTTTGCACCCACCCTGAAGATCTTGCTGTTAATCTTTGATTGTAACCTTGTTGGTATTTCTTCAAAGTAAATAGAGTTATCATATGTATCCAGAAGTTAAATGTCAGGTGAGAGCAGCTTGTGTGGGTGCAGGGATGAGCATTGCAGAGACAGGTAGAATAAAGTTCAGTTATTTTTCCTTCCTTTTTGTGCCACAGGACAAACCTTCCCCACAAATGGAGGCTTTGCCACATGTTTTCTATAACCAGCCAAATAAAATATTACGTTTGTTAGCATTCAGGGTCAGAGAAATAACTCAGGCTCTGGGCTTAGCATTTTTTCTTCCTCACAGTGACTTCTGCTGAATGCTATTTAAAACTATGCATGTAGGGAATCAGATCCTGACCCCCATTGCATCTGCTCTGCGCTGCTGCAAAAACTGCCCAGCAAGAACAAAGTGAGCTGAGTTGGTTGCGACAAGCACTGGAAACCTTTTCTGCACTGAAAAAAGGGAAGATCAAGCTGGAGTGAACTGGAGTTATTCATATAGCTTGCTGTGTTGAGTAACCCAGTAGTTTTCTCTAAACACTCTGAGTAGCTTGGTTTATATAGCTTCTATTTTCACTGTTTAAAATCGATATTTTGTTTTAATAATAATTCAGTCTTGGCCAGTTTATTAATTTAAAAAAAGTCTGCATTGAGTTTATCCATAACTATCCACCTCTGGAATTCCAATTTTGCTTAGTCTCTATTTTCTCACAACTTGACAGTAGTCTGAGCTTTCCTCAGAGGGATGGATCAATGGATCATGGAACAGAGAACAAAGAGGAAGTTTCAATTTTCATTACACATAATATTAAAAAGCATCAGTTTTTGTGGGGGGAGGATTTTGGCTTGTTTTCCATTGAATCTTTTTCTTTGCTTATGTTTTTCTTTTTTAAACCAGCGAGAGGCTTTCAGAGGCTTCATTTGCACATTTATCCTTAGGAATGATAATGCTGGGATCCTATTGAATACTGCAGAACAGCTGCTCCAACCTGCACTGCATTTACCCTGATCATTAGTCCCTCAATCTTTCCAAAGTCCTTCTCTTTCTACCCCACTGGGGCTGCCCTATGTACCATGCAGCTGCAAACCACAGTGTGGGCACCAAGGATACCCACTGCTAAAGGAAAATCCCAGAGAAGGAGAGTAAAAGCACAGGCACTTTCTAGCTGCACCTTTAGCCAGGACTTTGCTGATTTGCCACTAGTAAGGGAATTGTAATTTTTTTTAACCCTCTTTTCTGCCAGGTTCCCACAAGGATGCATGCTGTTCCCCAATGGTTCTATGAATCCTGCTGTGCACCCCACCCAAAGCCCCACTGAGGAGGGTCACTGCTGGGGGGGGGGGGCATGGCTCCACCTCCTTCGCTCCTGAGCACTTTCTGCTGCTGGCTTTGTCTCTTTACCTGCTGTTTATAGTAAGCACTCGTCACAGATGCAAGCTCATTAATAACCCCAAGCCATGTTTCCCTGATTCCATTTATAGCTCTATTCCCTCTCTATTCCTTTTCACAGCCCCCACCTTAGTCACCACTCGGTTCTTGGAATCTGGGCTTTTCTTTTATTTAAGCTTGAAATGGATAAAGCATGAAAAAAGAGGAAAATTTGGAAAGGCAGACTAATATCACAACAACGTGTATGTAGGATACATTTAATGTTAGACTACTTGGCCTGAAGTGTATCAGCAGAAGACGGGCAGGAAAGCTATTGCATTAAGTGAAATAGAGACCACTTAGCCTCAAAGGTTAATAGGCACTGGACAGGCAAACAGGAGCCCTGTCATCCTCTTGGGATTTCTTGTGTCCTGCCAGCAGCTGAGATTGTTTACTGCCCTTAGCACTGGTCAGTCCAGTGCTGACCTTGGCCACCAGCCTGGCTGGGAGTCCCATGGGCAGCCCACAGGAGGAGGGGAGAGGTCATGAAATGTAAAAGTCTCTGCAGAAGTATTCAGGTGCCCAAACATGCAGAGAGGCATTTCTTGGCCTTTTAAAAGTGTGGTGGATTGAGGACCTCTTCCCCCTCCTTCTCCACTGACCTTGGTGTCTGCAGAGCTGCTCCTCTCACTCTTCTCTTCTCTGGCTGCAGTTATGTCTGCCCATAAGAATTAACTATTTTTCTTTCCTTCTCACAAATGTTGTCACAGAGGCATTACTATCATTCTTGATTGTCCCAGCTTTGGCCAGCAGCAGGTCTGTCTTGGAGCCTGCTGGCATTGGCCCTGTTGGATGTGGGAGAAGCTTCCAGCAGCTTCCTACAGAAACCACCCCTGCAGCCCCCCATCCTATCAGCACCTTGCCATGCAAATCAAATACACAAAGTTCTTTGGGAGATTGGAGGGGACAGAGGAGGAAAATTCCCATTTCAGGGATTGAGTCTGAAGAGCCTGACCCACTTAGAGGCCTTGGGAAACCTCATGGGGTGCCTCTCTCCATATCTAGGTTCCTAAACCTTGGCAAATCTGCTTCCAAGCAGTTGTCTTCTGTTGAGCAATTTCTGCTTGCCCAAGGGTGGTAACAGAGTCTCAGCAGAGTCCTTCTGCCTGGGTGAAACTGCTGCCTTGACAGGATCTGTAGAACCCAGTGTGAGGGTTGTACAGATCCCAGGGATGACAAATAACTTCTCCAGCAGCATGCTCCTGGCTGATATGGGTTTGCAATAGGCCTGTCAACAGCAGCTGGAGAGAGCTCTGGTCCTGGAAAACAATGTGTCAGCTGCCTGGGTTGGGCTGAATTCTTTAATGCTTTGTCTGAACCTAATGTGTTGCAGTATTGCTTCGGGATGAGCTGTGCTGCCCTCAGCGCTGCAGTCCTGCTGGTTTGGAGCATGGGGTCTGCCTGTCCAGGCCCAGAAGGGGCTGGCAAAGATGGACTGGCCTGCAGTACTGTTGGAAAGCTGCACAGACCTGCAAGTCTCTTGTATTTATATAATTTTGTCAGTCTCTTTCTACATCTGAATTTTAAACATCTGTTATAAGGCAATGCTGCTTTAGTGGTGAGCCAAGTTTTTCTTCTAAAACACATGTTCCCTAAAGCCTTCATCCTTTATTTCCTTTGTTCTGATTTATTGCCCTTGCCTTACCACATGTGCGAAGCACAGTGGAGGAAAAACTACCAAACCCTACAAAGCAGTCCTCTCTTCCCTCTTTCCAGCCCACATGCATCAGGATTAACAACCTAAATAATTTACATCAAGTGAGTCAACAGTGAACTAACTTATCTCTAATTTCTTACCTGCCCTCAAGTAAATACGCTGATGCAGAGTATGTTGATAATGTGAGGATTATGGTAAACCCAGAAAAAGGTACTGTGGAGAACTGGAAAAATGGGGTAGACACTAAATCTAGAGAATGGTAGTGAGCTTAAAAAAATTAAAATTGTTGACTGCCTTTTCTAAATAGGCATTTTATGGATATAAATTTTATGTGCCTTTTATCAATACCTAAAATGGCCTAATTTGTCAAAAACTCTCTCCCACAAAATAAAGGCCACTTTTTAGTATCCCCGGGTAAACATCAAGCATCCAAGGCATGCAATTGCTAGTAAAAAAAAAAAGAACTGTGGAAAACTAAAATAATAAAAAAAGTGAGGCTTGTATGATTCTATGAGACAGAAAAGTTCTATTGAAGTTTTTGTTTGGGATGCTCTTGGTGTTCCCATCAAGAAGATTGTTGTCATATTCAGGACTGTTAACTTCTTTCTTATTTGTCTTTTAATTTTTTTTTCTCCTTTCTAAATGGAAACCAACTTTCCTAGTAGACTGTTTTACAGAATCTGCTCCCCTGAAACCAAAATGAGGCAACAGCTGTGCTTGCAGCAAGTTGCAACATCTCCTTGCTGGATGGAGCCACATCTTGTCACAAGTGGTGCTGGTAACAAAACCTCAGTGAAAGAACCTGCCTGTCTGGGGGCTGTTCACTCCTCTGAGGTGAGCTGGAGACACAATTTCTGTTGGTTTCTTTGAAGAAAGAGCTGTACAATGAATGTCAATGTCAATGAACCAGTAAATATCAATGAATTTAGTAAACCTAGACCTTAATTTGCAAGAACTTGGGCCAATAGGTGGGTTCTAGTGAAAACTAAGTCAGACTTTGACCCCAAACCAGCAAAGCTTTCTGATTTTGAACACCTCTTGAGGATTCAGTGAAGCCAGGTAGCCAGGTATGGTGAGGATGCAGAAACTCAGTGCTAGTGGTTAAGTTTAATCTAAATCCTAATGTCAAGATGAAATCCTAATATAAAATGATCAGACTGCTGCTTTGATGAAACTCAGAGCACAAGTGTTGTAAAATATGCATCACTGAGCATGTTTAAAATCATAATGCAATGACTTTAGACTGCTTTCAGGTCAAACTGAGTCATGCTTAAAGTAGTGTAGTTGGTACCAAAGTCCAGTAAATTATTTGTATTCATTCTGTGGTTCTTGGAAGCTTTCTGAATGTGCAAACTCTGTTTTGTTTAGGGGAAAAAGGCAAACCATGCTTGCCTGCTTGAAAATTGTTAGTGAGAAGGTCTTTCTCAGAAAGACTTAAGAGCCTTGGGCCCTTTTTTGTTTTCTTAGAAAACAGGAAATGAGTTTTAGTTCTTCAGTTGATTTCTTAAGTGACTTGCTTTCTACGATCACTTCTGGGTTCTGGAATGCTGCAGAAATTATCTGAGGGCATTTTCAACACTTCAAAATTAAAATCAAATTGCTTGAAATTGTGCCAGCATTTTAATGGAAATTATTTTCTTTAAACAAACACTTGAGGACTTTCAATGTGTTTTTTTAATCACAAGAGTATTCTTAACCTAAACACCTTTTCTTTGTGGTTTTTCAAGGACATCTGTCTACAACCAGATGTGTCTTAGGATGCAGTCAAATGCAAGATCTTTTCAGCTGAAAACTTGATGAGCAAGGAACACTCATTTTCACACAGCACAAAGTTGTAAGTAAGTGTGACTGCAAACAGCATCTCTATCTCTGAGCCCACGGAAATGTCTGGGCAGAAAATACCAGCAGGGCCTTTTTCTGCATGGGGAAGGTCAGGCACAGAGTGAGCACTGGGGCCTGTGCAGCTCCCAGGTTGCCCTCAGTCCATGAACAAAAGCTCTTAACAAGTGCTGTCACTCCTTTGCTGAGGACACATGTAAGCAAAAGTGACCATGCAGCACATGGGATCCCAAGGCTTCCATGTGTTTCTCCAACATATCATATTTTCTGATATTCACTGAGAGATTAACCAAATTAGAGCAGGCTGCCTATAAGATAAATTCCCTAATAAAAATGATTGCAACATCCCCAATTTTCCTGGCCTTTTCATGCATCAATAAGTAAACTCTTTAAAGAGCCAGTAGCAAGGGAAACAGTCTAATTCCTTAAGATCTCCCCACATGTAGCCATTAAAGTTACAACACTGCAACCTAAAGATGCTACAAACAAAACAAAAAAAGCTACATAAAACCCTTACACCCTATGGCCATGGCAGCCCTTCAGATCACAACTCTAGGATATTCTTCTTTGACAAAATTGCTATATATTCTGAAGATAAATGCTGTTACCCTCAGCTTGCTCCTGCTTCCCTATCTGGGCCTGGCTGGGGCTGGAACTGCAGAGATGTCAGTGCAGATAGGACCTTCCAGAGGCTTATGCTGGCCAGGAAAATGCTGGCTGGGAAAATGATGAGGAGTATGTCCAAATAAAAAGAGTCTGGAAGGAGTTTGTGATGATCTGTTATTTCACTGTTAGCTAGGAGATTTGAAATTTCCTTTTCTGGATGAGCACATTTTGTGTTTTGCATAAGAGAGAAATTGCTTCTTGTAAGACTTAGCATTTCTGCTAATTTGATGAGCTATCCATACAAATGGACTGCATTAGTCATTGGAAAGACCATTTTCAAGTTCCACAAGCATGTTTTAGACCTTTTGATAAAGCCAGTAGCATGCTGGACTTTCATAAGCAGAAAGACCTTCCCAAGTATGCAAGTTACTCTTGGCATGTTGTATTGTCAACATGTCAAGGAAACATGGATTATTTTTACACAAACAGGCAAATCAAAATGGCTCCTTAGCAAGCTCCCATGAATATTCTTGGACTCTGAGTAGGAAAAGAATAAAGAAAAGTAAGAAAAATAATTGCTTCTGAATTAGGTTTCTTAGATGGATCAGGTTGTCACACATTCAGAAGTTCATTTGTACCAGTTTGGACCTCTGATGAATGGTGGAGGGAGTGAAGGATAAAGGAGAAAGAGCAAACAAGGACCATGAATTAATCTGGATATTTTATACTTGAGTGGATTCTTTTTTCCATACTGTGAATTTATCTTCAAATGTAGTGATGAACTGCAAACACTTTTGGAAGTTTTTTTAATTGCTCTTGATTGAAACGTGATGTGAAGGTGTTGAGAGGAAAAGGATCTCTGGAGCTGAGCTGGCCAGTGTGGAAAGGACATGCCAACATCTTGCTGGAAACCACAAAGAGCACAGCAGCAAAAACACTGGAGTGTCCTCAGGTCCCCTGACATTGCAGCATACAAATTCAGCCTTAGGTTTCACAAACATTGGGGGCTGTTTTGAAACTCCCTGTTAAGAATTACAAATGCTGACTGCAGATTCTAGGCAAAGGCAATTAGATATTAGCTCTGGCTTCAGCTTGGTGTTTCATGTCTGAGTTCGTGTTACCATGTCAGGTCTCTATGCATTAGATTGCCTCAGCCAAAACCCAGTTCTGACACCCCGCAAATAATCCTGTGATTTACTGTAATCCTGTGATTATGGTAAAACAATAAAAAGTACTGCCTAACCTCAGCATTTTTTCCATTTCAGTGTAAAGAACTATTTTTCCACATAGTGAAGGGATTTTTAACAGAAGAGGTGTAAAGCATGCATAAATAGTGACACATAATGTGCATCCTCATCCATAGTTCCTTCTGTGGGTAGTGTGCTCACCAGTTCCATACTCATGTTCAAATTCAGGAACAGCTCTTGCTGCTTGGGCTTGGTGCAGACTCAGCCAGCTGCCTTGAGCTTCATCTTGGCCCAACTACTGTCATTAATGCTTACACAGATGGGATCAATAACTATCAAAAATTATACCTTTACTCAGTGGGAGGGTGGTTTTATTGCAAGTACTTTACCCCAGGAAAAACAAAAAAGGCAAGAGGGAACTTTTGTGCAGCCAAAGCCTGCAGCAGCTGGGTGCTGTTGGGTTTGGTGCTGTGTAGGACCAGCAGTTGAACTCGATGATCCCTGTGGGTCCTTTCCAACTCAGCTCATTCTGTGACCTGTCAATGGTTCCTGCATCACAGGGACAGTGCTGCTGTGTGAGGTGCATTGCGACTGCATGAAATCAAATTTCACACTGCCTTCTCTATTTTCCTTTTGTTTTTCTAACCTTGCACCTAAAATTTGCCCTCTCTCCTCTGACAGACCTCAAGAAGAAGCTTTGAATGTGGTGCCAGCACAACAGCAGTGAGAGTAAACAAGACAAGTACCTCCAAGATGTAATAAATACTACTGTTATTTCCTATTGTTCATCTGAATCTCCACTCCTAAGAACTTGAGTCAAATCCCAAATTTTCCTTTTATTTTTAGGCAGAATATCCAGCGAGTTAAAAAACAGCATGACAAGGAAGTCCTAAGATGGGGCTTGCTCCAGTTTTCCTGATGAGCATGTGTTTAGGAATTTCTGCTAAAAAAATATCAGAGAGGATGTAGTTGCTGTGCTGTCACATGGCCTAATACAGCGCAGAAGCTGCTTAGCATTCTTGAAGGGAAATTATCCAGTGCTGCAACTCACAATTTATAATTGGTTGCGTATTAATAGCTAAAAAAGGCAATAAAATCCACTGTGTGTTTAAAAAAAATAGTAAATAGGAGTATTACAAGCTGAGCAGTGAAAATCTGGAAGACTTCTTGGCTAGAGCAGGGCTATGTGCAGTGTTGTTTCTCCCATATTAATTACAAGCAATTTTAAATCATCTTCTTTCAAGGAAGGATTTTGTTCAGTGTTTTTGTTAATTTTAATCTTGCTAACATGATACTCTCTTGCAACCCCTCCCTCGTGTCATAACAGTGAGACATGCTGCCTCTTTTGTCCCTGCCCTTTGGGAAACACAGTTAATGCTGGTCATTGCCTAACCCTGCTGTCATGACTATCACTACACCTCCTTTGAAATGAAAAGAAACCAAAACTCAACAGCAGAATTGTTCTTCCCCCCCAGATTTCACTTTTATTTGTAGTATTTAAGCTAGACTGTGCGAGTGCCTCATGAAAATTGGGGGTTTAAAATGTATGGTGCTGTATTAGAGTGGAAAGCTTGTTATTCAGCACACTAATTATTTCCGAGTCACTGTATTTATGAAATGTCATGTAATAACTACTTCACCACCATGAAAAACAAATAGTGCAAAAGCAGGCACTTCATGATTTTGACATTTTAGTGTATAAACATATTCCTGAGTCTCTCTGGAGGCTACTGGGAATCAGATAATGTTTTTATGACTTCTAAAAAAATGACATTGAATTTCATAATCTGTAACATTCCATATATATCGTTAACGTTGAGCATTTTATTACAGCCTCAGTGGCTTATATTGCAAGTGTCAGCTACAAAGAGAAAACATACAAAGGTGGGGTTGTGGAAATAGGGGGGAACAAGAGGGTAAAGCCTTGCAGTGCACGCCTCAAAGCCCTTGGACCAGCTGTAAAGGCAGATCCCAGGCCATGCTGGGACACTAGAATTCCCCCTCAGTTTTTTTCATTTCAGGATGGATTATGAAGTCCTTGCTGAAGGAGGCTTTCTGCAAGTTTGGGGTTTTTTCAAGCCCTGTGTGAATGACCTGTTAACTCCAGAGCAATTGGGACACCTTGAGTGACAATCTGGGAGTGCGTACAAAGGGGAAGGAGGATGGATTGTTGCCCCAAGTGGGCTTCTGAGTAGTCCTGCATGGTCCCTGAGAGCAATGAGTGGATGCTTACCAGAATATGCAAAAAAAAATGCTGTGCCTAAACCCAGGCCTTTTGTGCTCCTCTGCAAAGCTTGCTCAGTGTTACTAAATTGTGGGTCATTTCATTGAATGCTGAGAGAAGTGTCTCTTGACATAGTTATCTAGTACCTTTTGGGAAAGAGGCGAGGGATGAGGAAGCAGTCACAGCTTCAGAAAAACTCAAATTGTCACAGAAAATGAGAGGAAGCCATCGCTGCTGGTGGATGATGGGGTCAGTCCTTCCCTTTCTGATATAGTGGAGGACAGCAGCCCCTTGTCAGAGCTGCCAAACTGCTCCACCTGTACATAAGTACAGAATGGGCCCCTAAAATTATGGAATCTGGCTGGGTCCTGCTTCCTCTGAATTTACAGCACTTGGCAGACTGAGGTGATGCATCCTCTCCTCAGTGCTTTCTTTACCTGTTGGCATTAAAAGGAGTGTGGAGTGTGATTTACCATACATTTTGCTGGAAGTGGTTAAATGATTTACCCTTTCCACATTAGGACAGACTGGTTATTTTTAGAATAATCAGCCCCCTGATCTGGTAGACAGGGACAGGGAGCAGGAAAGACCCCCTGTGACCTAGGAGAAGGTAGGTAGTGACCTGTCGTGCCACTTAGGTGCTCACAAGTCTATTGGGCAGAATGGGATTCACCTGAAGGTACTGAGGGAACTGGTGAAAGGGCTCACCAAGCCACTCTCCATCATTNCATCATTCACCATCAGTCCTGGCTGACCACGGAGGTCCCAGGTGACTGGAGGTTGTTCAGTGTGACACCCATGCACAGGAAGGGTTGGAAGGAAGATCTGGGGAACTCCAGGCCTGTCAGCTTGACCTCAGTGCCTGGGAAGGTTATGGAATCTTGACCTTGATCTTGACCTTAAATGTGGTAACAAAGCACATACAGGACAACCAGAGGATCAGGTCCAGCCAGGGTGGTTTTAGGAAAGGTGGGTCCTCTCTGACCAACCTGATCTCCTCTTATGACCGGTGATAAGTGCCTTATTGAACACAGAAACCAATGAGTGGACGTGGCACTCAGTGCCATGATCTGGTTAACAAAGTGGCGATTGGTCAAAGGTTGAACGATGATCTTGGAGGTCTTTTCCAATCTCAATGATTCTCTGAGTCTATGATGTTATTTCCTTTCTGTATTTCCTTTCTGATTTTTCTATAAATACAAGCAGCTATTAAGAATGCCTCTGACTATTATATCCAAGGGTGTTTCAGATACATGAGAGATACTCAGTGAATTGGTAAGCCTTCAGTAGAAAAAAATGTCCTGAGATCAACTTCCTGATTCAGTAGTGAAGTTGTCATATCATATAAAATGTAATGTGATTGTCCATGGCCCTAATAAAATCTTGACTTTTCCACCAAGCTTTCATCTATAAAAATCAAATTTATCTGGCATTCGTCTGCATTTTGAAAGGGATGGGGATTTTTTTGAAATAGATATTATAATAATCCTTTATAGTATGTTAATATAGGAGAACAATAATTTGTTGCATTTTCTTCACACAGAAACAACCAGCTGCGAAATGTGCATAATAATTGTCTTTGTCCTTCATTGTCACAGGCCATTAGCTGATGAATTTAAGCTGAACTTGGCTTTTGCTCCACTAAGAAAACTACATTAGAGATCTTGTAGCCTTGGTATTACATAAAACCTTTCAGTGGTTTTATTTTAGTCTTGAGGTGATGCTGCCATGGGCTGAGAAATGCATCTCAATTTTGTGGTGAGCAGTGAGCTCAGCATGGACTGATGTAGTGGGTCAAGCAAGCTGAAGGGCATCCACAGTTGTTGAAGCTGCCAGGTGCCAGACCCTCTTTGTTTAGTTCCTTATACTTTAGCCAAACCTTTCATTCCTGCTCTTGTGACAGTTTCTGGTTCATCTTTTGGGTGGGAAGATTTGCTCAAATCAATCCAGCAGTACCAAGATTCATGCAAGGGAAAATAAGTAGTTTGGGCAATGCTTTAAATAAACAACAGGCTTATGTTAAGTTGCTCAGTTTTACTGCCTATGCAGTTTGCCCTTTCAACACAGAGGCTGGGAAAAGAAAACCCTGTAATGGAAGAAGTGATCTTCACTAGCCTGAGCAAACAGGAGCTGTAGCTGCTGCACTGGACACTGGAATCTGCAGGCCAGCAGAGGGGTGCAGTGGGATTTCTCTTTGGGATGCCAGCTGCTGCACCTCCCCAAGAGGCACTCCCTCTGCCTAGACATACTGGGACACACCAGTCCCACAGTGACTGTGTCCTTGTCCCCAGATGTGACACAGCTGGGAAGTGACACACCATTCCTGCTGCTTCATGTGTCAGGAGATGTTCTGAATGCTATGCCCCAAACCATGGTGTAAAACGAGCATTGCTGGTGGCAGAAGCAGTGGCTGGAAAGCTTTAGTGCTCCAAGGTGTGCAGGGGGCAGGTGCCAGGTAGCAGCGATCACCCATTTTCCTAAACTGGCAGCACTTACAGCCCTACTGACAGAGGTTGACTCACACCAGAAGTAAATTCAATATGCATGAGAGGACTCTTGTTCTTCCTCAGCAGAGAGCATAAAGACATACTGTCAGACAAATTAATCTCTCTCTGATAATTTTCTTTTCAACATCATTGAACTGTCATTTCTCCTGGGCTTTGCCAGAATGTTTGATATATCAGTCGTTTCCCAAAACAGACAGATTCTTCTAGCTTGGATGATACAGGAATTTCTGCCAGGAAGAGAGATACTGAGATGCTTCTACCAGCCTTGTGCTGTTGTTGTGCAGGTCCTTTGCTGAGCTCTGGAGCTCTGGTTAGGGATGAAAGAAAGGTGTCTTCGTGATTGATTAGACTGCATGTCTTAGTGTAGCAATGGAATCGTTCCCAGCAGTTACCTGGGAATAATTTGCTGGGGTTTTGGGGTTCTACTTTTTTTACTGGAAACACATTTACATCTCCAGATCTTTAACTTTGAAACTAGTGATTCAAGGTTTCCCCAGGCACAAGAGTGTCACCTATCTCCTCTTAGGAAGTAGCATCAAATAGAGATTTCACTTTCTTTCCAATTGTCTCTCTCTGCATGGCTGACAAAGCAGTCACTCCTAGGCATGTGGGAAGAGTCAGTAAGATTCCTAAAACTAGTCAGAGAAAAAAAAAAGAATTTCCCATCCCAAGAGTGGATGAAAGACATCTACACTGACCAACCTCCTCCTTCAGCCTGGGACTCACTGAGGACTCTGCCATAGGGACATGTAGTCCTTAAGGCTGCATGTCCTCCATAGCTCTTGCAGAGGAATTTAACAGAAATAACAGAAATAAAATTGTGAAGTGGGGGAAACAGGAGGAGCCCAAACATGACCATGATCTGGCAAAATAAGTCCTACATCCCATTTGTCAGCTCTTTTATTTTTGTAAGATAACTGTTCCCATGTTTTCTGACAGTGTGACTTTAATATATACAGTCTAAAATGTAAAGAGACTAGTGATAACTCAGTTAAAAATAACTTGCAACACCATTTAAATCCCTGTGGGTTAATCTGGGCAAAATGAAGAATAGTTTCTGAGTCTGGAATTACCTAGCTTGGCTGTGATTATCAAGTTTAATTTCCAGATTAACTAGAGATATTTAGAGATATCTAAACTGGGTGGCTGATGAGGTATTAAAAGTAGGAGCAGGAAATTTTGCAGTCATTTTTACAACACAGTTATTTATTTGCCCTCTCAAAGATGAGTCTCTCCACACCATTTCACGCCTGCGCAATACCATTACTGCAAACTCTTGTCCACTTGAATGTCTTGCATACATGAGCAGGTCCTTGGGGTTCATTTTCATGATCTGTAACTGTGGTAATTGTACCTCATCTCCAGGCTGAAAGCCACACCACACATATGTATTTCCACTCTGTGCTTCGAGATACTTTCCCTCAAGCACCAATGTCCCATTGTGTGATGTTTGGGATTCTGGTTGTACAAGCTGTTAGCTACAAATGTTCCCCCTTAGTCTGGTAGGAACACCTTTTTGCATAACAGCTTGTCTTACCACATCTGTAAGGTAATTGCTTCTCCACTGGCTTCCAAGAAAGCCTCAGATTTGATCTATGATGGCCTGTGCATTCCTAATGCCTGTACTCCAAGAAAATGTACCCCTGATACTGATGAACTGCATGGATGACTGATGGTGTAGATCCAAAGTTCACTAGGCATTCTCTTGAAAGGTGACATGTATTTGGGCAAAGAGGAGTTTCCTGAATAATATTTAGAGATAGCTCTGTTATATTTTATGATTTCTCTCATAGATACAGAAATGCAGATAAAAGACTTTACATTTTGCCAGCTTATTGTTCTGATTGCATGTCCAGCCACTGAATTTCAGATAAACAGTAGAAACAAATGCATGGGGTGGTACAACCTTCACTCCTTGACATTCCCACCACTGAATCTGCAGTTTCCTTAGTGCCACCATGAAGCATATACAGCAGAGATTCATCATAGCCAGGATCATGTAAAATGGGCATGAGAGCCAAGAAACAAGTCTGCCTCTGAACTTGCTCCCATAACTCTTAGAAAGAGCTTCACCTGGCTTCACCCTCCGGTCAGGAAGTTGTAGAGAGGGATAAGGTCTCTCTTGAACCTCCTGTTTGCCAGGCTGAGGCACTAGCTCCCTCAGCTGCTCCTCCTCAGAACCGTGCTCCGGACTCTTCCCCAGCTTCACTGCCCTTCTCCAGACACTCTCCAGCACCTCAATGTCTCTTTTTTCCTGGGGAGTTCAAACTGAACACAGGACTCGAGGTGTGGCCTCACCAGTGCCAGTACAGGGGGTAATCACTGCCCTGGTCCTGCTGGCCACACTATGTGCTGTTTATTCTAAAAAGAGAGGGAGAAAGGCATTCTTTGCCTCATTTGTGCTGCAGGATGTCGTATACAAGCATAATTATACTCTGCAAAAAGGCCAGGGAGACCACACAGGAAGGGTATTGAAGAACTGGAAAGGGCACAGGAAACACCGAGCATTACAAAAAATTGAAAGTTGCTATTTATGGACAAAATACAGGCTGCTTCTTTTGTTTTTTCTATTTTTTTTTTTTGAGAAGAGAGAAGCAAGGGCTACTAAAAGGTGTAAATAACTTAATGGGTATCAAAAGGTAATTTTATACAATATCAAAAATTTTATAAAGTAATTTTATAATTTTTATAAATGTTATAAAATATCAAAACTCATTCAGACCATTGCAAGCTGATTGACAGGCAAGTTGATAATAAACTTGGAGAAAGCATCACTAATCCAGAGCGTTCTGGTCTGGAGCAGGGAAATGCTTTTTGTAGCATGGGGTGTCAACCATCAGCACCCTATCTTTGCTCTTGCCTCCAGAGGCTGAATTGCATTTCGACTTCTGCATTTCAGGAATGCAACTCCTGTCCTTGACCTTCTCTGCAGATAAATACAACTTGCCCTTCACTGCTGAGTGGTTTGGGAAGAATGTCAGCCAGACAAGAGAGGGGAGATAAAGGAAAGACAGGTGAGGATGTTTTCCATCTGCTCTTTTTCTGAACCATCCTGCTTGACTTTGCCTACAAGACTTTGGCCAGTGGGGTTAAGAGGAACCAGGGGGTACCTGGTACCTCTGGGGTGGCATAATGAAGCTGGTCACAGCAAAGCAAAACGGCTGTGACATGAGGCTGCCACTTGGGGAACTGGCATTTTGGGTATCCCTTCTGGCACAGAGTCTGAAGGGGAGGCACAACAGTGTATCACCACATACAAGAGCAGGCTCCAGCCACAGCAAGGGAGTGGGAGAAAAAACAATACATAAGAAAGAAGAGCTGGTGAGTTACCCCAGTCCCTGGCTCTGCAG
>VZTT01000449.1:9115-36505 GCA_013400855.1 Buphagus erythrorhynchus
TCCTTAAAAAAAAAAAAAAATCTTAAATTCTTCTTTTAAAACCTTCCCCCAACCACCTTAAATTCTTCTCTTTTTGAAAAGTCATAAAACCTCTAAAAAAGTAATAAATTAAAAGTCTCCTTTTAAAATAAAGTCTTAAATTCTCCTGTTCGGTTGTTTTTTAAAGAACTCATAAATTCTACCTTTTCCCCCTAAAGTCTTAAACTCTGCAATAAAAATAAAACTTTTAAAAAACCTTTTAAAAAGTATTGAATTCTCCTTTCATTTAAAAAGGCTATTAACTTATCTTTAAAAATAAATCTGAAAACATTATCATGTTTTTTAAAAGAAGACTTAAAAACTCCTTTCCTAAAAACAAATCAAGCAAAACCACCCTGTACTTCCCTATCCCTGACTCTTGCTCTGTGGGGACCATATGAGCAGCTCATTCCTGCCTGGAAGTGCTCAGCCTGTCCAATAGCAGGACCCTGAGTAGGACAGAGTAAACAATCCCTTTTCAGAGAGGAAGAGCTTGGTCTGGTGCACGAGGAGGGTGCAGCCCTCGAGCCTCATGTCCTTCAGCTGGCCAGGGGCTTAGAACACCCTAAAACCGCAGAGAGATGACGGCAGGGAGACAGGTTCAGCCGGTTTTGGAAGAAGCAGGTGTCTGCTGCCACGCTGGAGGCTTTGGAAACTTCTCACCTCCTCCTTCTGTCAGCTTTTCCCATCCTAACTTTCAAAAAACCCACCTGAAAGCTCCCCCCACCCCACATGCCAATGTCCTTCCTTCCCAGCCCTCCAAGCAATGGGGATGGCTGTGATGGCATCAGCATCCCATCCTTGAGGTCTCTGCTGGTGAAGATGCTCCAGCAAGGCCTGTGCTGGCACAACCCCAGTGCCAGATGCACAGTTACCTTTATATTTCTTTATTCAGAATTTCTTGTGAAATGTTGTACTGCTCACGAGAAAGATAACCCACCCATCAGACCCTGGATCCCCAGGTGACTGCACCAAAACAGATCTCGAGTTTGCTGTTCCACCACAAAATGTGTGTTAATTTTAACTTACGGTCAGAAAAATCCCCATCTCATGTGGGCCTTATGATACCCTTATCTAAGGTTTATGATATCTCTAACTACTCCCTTCTCTACATGGAAGCTGCTGGGATTAGGAGGTGATGCAACACACAAGTCCATAGCTGTCACTCGGCAGATTTAATTGGGTTTTTAAATGAAGTTTTCTGTTGTTCTGACATATTCCTCATAATTACGATCTCCTAAAATCAGATAGTACATCTGGCACTCCGTAACACAGGCCATGCCCTGGGGACCTTACAGCACAGGAGGAACAAAGATCTATAAAAGAAAACAACAAAGGCTGTTCTCAGGAGATACATATCTTATTTAATAGGTTGGATACTCTTCTGAGATCCCAATCAGACACAAGCTCAGCAGAGGTTCATTTTCCACTAGCAAGGGTGGCTGCCTTTCTTTTAAGAAAAAGATTTTGAGTTTTAAATCTTTCTACCTTTAGCAGGTTGTAAAAAGATTGGAAATCGCTTTTCATTTGTTTAATTATTACTGTGAAAAATAAATAAACTAACTCTTACTCACATATCTGCATGATCCCTTGAGTCCTAACCCTATGAAGAGTTTCATCAACACCTTCCATCAACTAAGATGGATAAAAATGTCCAACGTAGAGTTTCACACTGGTGAGCTTTTCCAGACTGGCTCATGGACTATCTTCTCCAGCCATAGCTCTGTCTCAGCCCACCTTCAGATTTATTCTTAAAGTTCCTGTGATGTGGAGGCTATGTTCAGGGACTGACCAGGAACAGTGACTGAGCTTATTTCTGAGTTTGTGCCCACTGGTTCCTTGCTGGTTTTTCTACAGGTGTGTCTTAGAGTTTTGAAAAGTCATGTCCTCATTGTAGACTGAGCAGCCAGGCTGTTTTAGGGAGGAGAGCAATGCTGTCTCAGCATCCTGGGCAGCTGAATCATAACCAAGCAGGTCCTTTGGTCTCTCCAGCAGCAGATGAGATAGTAATCCTATCTGAGTTTCCTCAAAGAAGATGATGCTGTCTCACTGCTGTGCTCAGGAGCACAACAAGAAGTGTCCTGGTTCTGAGGCTTCTTAAGATACAGAATATGTTTGCACAAAACCCCTTCCTGAGTACAAACGTACTGTGGGTGAGCAGCAGGTCATCAGCTACAGCCTCTCTTAGCAGAGCACATCTTCCCTGGGACCCACCCAAAAGCCCAGCAGTGTTAGTCCATGCTACAGTCCATGGTTGGTGTGGGGCATGAGGGGAAAATGAGTATTTGAGGCACCAGAATCTGCAGAGCTGTTGGATTTTGGCTTTTGGCACAAACCCAAAACCCCCTGAGCTGTGGTTGGGAGGGAAAAGTAGAGGAAAGTTTCTTTTCCAGGCCCATTTCTAAAAAGAAAGAGAGGGAAGCCAGATTTTCTGAGGTGCCCCACATCCTCTGCTCCCCACAGAAGCTGAATGTGGGCAGCATCATGGCTGTCAAACCTTCCTGCCAGCTTTCCTCTCCTTCACCCCTTGCCATGGACTCCTTGAGGCCATGGGAATGTGCCTCCAGATCCTGCAAGCCTCAGGAAATTTGTCAGTCACTATCCTTTCCTGACACAGCTACAGCATTTCATGTGCCTCAGAGAAATTACCCAGTGCATCCCTTGTCTGGCTGAGCGCACAGAAGGGCGTGTTTTCCCCAGAAGATGAACTTCCCTCTCAAATAAAAACAACTGCCCCCAAAATCCCAGCATTTCCAGGAAAGCCCTGGCACCAGGAGAGGAAAGTGGCCAGTACCATATGGCATGTTGACTTTCTCTTCCAGCAGATATCCTCTACCTCAAAAGCTGTAATCCAAAGCTAGAAGTGAGGACCTCTCTCTCTCTCAACAATATATGTAAATAATATATATAATTACATCTATAAATATATATATATATACACACACACACAAGAGTACTGCCTTCTGTTGCCCAATACACATTTGTAGCAGTGTTACAAAGTGCCCATTGACCCTTTCAGTACTCCTAGGGCTTTTGGAAGGTTTGGAGGGTATTAAGTTTTTCCAGGTTTCTTTGGAAGATTCTGAACTCACCATATATTTTCTGGCAAGGGTTTTATTTTGTGACCATACACTGTTTTGGTGAGAGACAGAAGATGCTGCCTCAAGTGTAACAAAAGGGCTTCTCTGGAAGAATTTTTTCCTCTGTTTCTAGGACAACAAGAGACATGAGAAAGAAAAGATCCTGCAGCATCACAGGAAAGCCAAATCGGGGCTTGGCACTGCAGAGCCCTGCAGCTGACTGCCAGGGTACTACAGACTGTACCCCCTCATTTCCACCCACAGCCCTGCTTGGGCTCAGGCTTGCAGGAAGGAGAGACCTTGGTCTGGTGGGGAGATGAGCTGTTCTCCTCCAAGGGCAGGCCTTTTGTCCTCTGAAATGTGATGTATTTCCCATTCTCCTGCTTTATTCAAAGGAGTATTCCTTCTGGTTCTGCAGCAAGCCTGGAAAAGTTGCTGGGCACTTACCTCCTGTGGATGCAAGGAATGGGGACGCTCACCAGCAGCCTGCAGAATTGCAGTCCAAATCATTGGCTACCCTGGTCTGATGTCTTTGGATTGCCCTGTGTAGGTACACAGCCCTTTCCCAAAAGCACTGACAGCCACCACAAGGTCTGCACATGCCTCTCTGCTTTCCACACTCTGGTGGTGGGAGCTGTGAAGGGCCTCATGAAAATGGTGCCCAGCACACTCACAGTAGAAGATGAATACAAAATATCTGACCCCGATAGAGTCAGAGCCAAATAGTCCAGGTCTCTACAGCCTCCAGAAATCTGCATTGCCTGGTCTTTGTTAGAATGGCTCTTGCAAAAGATCCAAACAAGCAAAATCTACCTTCAAAGTGGAAGTGAGTAACTCAAAATTAGGAGGAGGGCTCTTACATATCCCTTTCGCAATAAAAAGTGGGAAAAAATGTGATTTGAATTAGGTTGGAACTCTTGCATTCCCATTCTGCAACCCCGGGGGAGAGCATGGCTGGATCATTACAACTTCATTGCCATTTCCCACTTCAAACAGCAAGTTGAGCTGTGTGACATTGGGAGTAGGGGAGGAAAGAACAGCTGAAACAGTGGTGGATGGAAGTGAGAGAGAGAAAATGGATGGGAGAAACAGAAAGGGGAAAAGGCAACAGTATCAGGAGAAGAAAAGAGGCCCAGGACACATACCCTAAGGTTTTGTTTCCCCTCCAGGTGCTGGGCAGAAGACCCACTTTTCGCCTAGGAAATAGCCTCATTAATTATGGCTGTTGAGTATGGGAATGCAACAGCTCTTTGCCATTCTGCTGCTCGGGTAGCCTGTGACCCGAGCTGTTCAGGTTTCCCAAGCATTTAGCAGTGTGGTCATGCTAATTTAGTTCGGTTTTTCAAAGGCTTGTGGGGAAAAGTCCTCTTCTTCCCAGAGGCATTGAAAGTTTTGACCTCCTGACCCTCCCTTTTACTAGCAGGTTCAAAAGCAGCATTGCAGCTGTTAAAGTTTTTCTTCATGCCTCAATGATTCTCTGATGGGGGACCAAGCTGGTGTTTATCTAGGCTTGACCTCTCTTCTTTGAGCCCGGAGATGTCTCTTTCGTTCAGTGCTACAGGCAGGGCAATGCTGGAAATCTCCCTGCCTTGCCATTCACTCCCTCCCTGCGTGCAAAGGCACCAGTACCCATTACTAATCCATCCCCCACCAGGAGCTGGGGTTCCCGGCACTGATCCCATTTGTCCATCACACTGCAGATTCATTCACATTTAATCCACCATGACTTGTCTATGAAACACGACCCTCCTCCTGCTCTGATGCTGGAACTCATTGGCTTCCAAAAGTCAACTGCTGTTTCCAGGGGAAGAAAAATATTCCCCTTCCAACAGGCTGGCCTAGCATGGACCTTTGGTGTCTCATCCTTCCCTCCACTGCCAAAGCTCCTTATTTGCAGGGGACATCCTCCCCCTAATTTACATCTTTGTCACCACATCCAGGGTGACAGGCTCCCTCTTCCTCAAGGGCCAAGATCCACCAAGGCACTTGAGCACAAAGTTTAACGTCGAGCATCTTGTTCCAGGATGTAGCTCACGTGTCACATCCCTTAGCTGGGACGTTGGAGAGAGATGGCCTGATTTGTAATTGTTGTATCCTGGGTATTTACTCAAAGCAGCCCGATTTTCAAGCCAGGACAGGGGCGGTGCCTTCTGCTTTACCACAGGTCTCACCAGCTCATGTCCGTACTGAAGCATTAGGTTAGGATGCAAAGTGAGGTGAGAGAAGGCAGGAGGGAAAACTCTCTGAACTACTCGTCCCTAGAGCTGTGGGATTAACCACATTCACACCGACAGATTAGGGTCATTAACGCAGTCATTAAAAAAAGGGAGAGTCCTACTCTGAACAATGGCAGGTGCTTCACACACTGGCAGGTGCCTGGTCCCTGTGGTGGAGGCTTGAAGGTGATGAGATAGTGATGAGTGTGAGACACATCTCCAAGGCAGGAGCATCACTCACCCTTTTTACACTTCTCCTGCCATCTGCAAATGGGGTCAAGCACGGGAATGTGCATGGATGAAGGACTGAACTACCCTGGATCATGCCCCCAGTGCCCATGTTGCAGAGCACTCTGCAGAAAGGTGCTTCTGGTCGAAGCTGGGATAGGGGCCTGTGCTCTGGGCTCCTGCACCCCTGCTCAGTTATTATCTCTTTAGGTGAGCTCAGCTTCTCGAGCTGCAAAATTGGGATAATGTTTACTTTGCTTCCAGGGGTGTGGAGGAATAATTAATTAATGTTTATGAAATGCTTTCAGATCCCTGAACAAGAGGGGTGAGATAAGCAGCAAGGGTTCATGAGGTAGGTGGGAAGCATTATGATGAATTATTGCGATTCAAAGGTAAATTACTGTTATTGCTACCTAATAAGCAGACACAGCCATTAGCCTCTGACTATCTGATTTCTAACTCTGTTAGCTCCTTTTCCCCTCCTTCTTCCCAACAAAAATGTGGTTTCATCTTTGCTACTCACACCCAGTTGAAATTGACTATAATAACCTGATAAGTCATGTGAGGCTGACCCTGGTGCTTGTGGATGAGACCTGCAGCAGAACAGCTTGCACCACTGCCATGAGCTTCTCACCTCTGATAGCATCTGGGGGAGGCAGACCACTCTTCCTTTGCAATGGGGAGCATCCCAAGATGCAGTCTCCCATCCAGCTTCAAGCAGCAAACTTGCTGTGTGAGCTCCAAAGCTTGTGGCAGGTCAGGATGTGAGAGTGCCTAGATGTGATCCCACCACTCAGGGTTACCACCCCTCAGGTGAGCTGGGGAACACATCCTTGTGCATGCCTCTAGCCCAGCCTTTGCTTAAAAAGGCTTAAATCCCAGAAAAGGCCTTGCACTGGTGGTGGGTAGGAGGGCACGGGGGCAGAGACACAGTGAGCAGGCACACAGGAGCTTGGAATTGCTCTGAGCTGAGCTGAAAACAGTCCTTAGGCAGTTCGGCCATCTTTGCCTGGAAACCAAAGCAAACCTGACCTGTTTTAAAGCAGTGTGAGTAAAGTGAATCCCGGGCTGGTGTGAGCAGGTTTTTCTGGTTCTTGCTCCAGCTATTCCCCCTCCTTCCCTGCCTGGGCTCCTAGTTTCGAGCTGGGAGGGCACCTGAGCCTGGCACAGCTTCCACCCTTTAGGACACCTGTACCTGTGCCATTCCTATTGGCCCCTAATTGCTTTTCCAACACCATGCCTCAGCAGCCACCTGCCAGGTTGTGCTCTGAGAATCCCCCCCATTACACAGCCAGCCCCACATCTCCAGCCACACAGTCCTCTCACACCACCAGCACTGGAGGTGCTCTCCCACACCTTGCTCTGCTGGTGCCAGGTGTCAGAGCAGAGCAGAGTCTTGCACCAGCTCTGTGCCTTGCTGGTACCCAAATGGGGACCTTGGGCAGAAATAAGGAGAGTCCCAAGCCTGGACTGCTTTTGGTACTGACTTGGACATCCAAGGCCACCTCTACACATAAGCTCGTAAAGTACAAGCAAACTTTCTTGTTTATAATTGTCCTTTTTATACTCAAAACCTTTCTTTTAAATTTTTTTTCCCCTGCCAGGAAGACCAGGGTTGTGTATGAAGACTCCAATTCAGTAAGATAATTACCCCTAGGAACCCAACACTGAAGAATTAAACTCCTGCAGGATTTAGGTCTGAGTTTCAGTCCTGTTGAGTAAAAGGTCTTTGGAGAATAGGACTGAAGGCCTGAAATCATTCCAGTTCCTCAGAGCCTCCCTGGAAATCCCAGTCTGGTGGGAAAGCAGCTGTCTTTTTTAAAAGTACAATGAAGATAACAATAGTTATCTTAGTTGATCAAGTCCTAACTGGGTCATATATGCACCCGAAACACACAAATAGTACCTAAACAAAGAATAACAGAGATTTTTTTTTTTTGTTGTTTTCCTCTTTGACAAAATTTTGCAGTCTTTATTTTAATTTTAAAGATAAATTGCTGTCATCTTCAAGGGGCTGATTTCTTATTAGCTATCGATTTTACATGAAGATGTTATTTGTCAGGATATTTATCTGCTCTCCATGCCCAGAGTACTTGAGTAGGATAGGTAATATCAACTGGAATTTGTTTGGGGAGATAAATAGAAAATAGATTTTATAACCTACTCTGCTAAGAATAAATAGTGCCCAATACTCTACAAAGAACGCAGGTTTTCCTAGTAACTACATAAATCATGCAAAGTTGCTTTTCCATTTGTATGTTAGTGGCATGCCTGAAACAGAAATATCATCCAACAGATGCACATTCAGCATGTATCTTCCTTTCTATTGGAAAGTCAGTAAATTGGCTTTTGCTTCCATAATGCTGAACTCTTGGCAATTTTTGAGCACAGCCGTACTCAGCACACAGCAGGCAGCTCTAATAACAGGCGACCTAAGCAAAAAGGAGGATTTAGACTGCCCTTGCTCACCGAGATTTTCCACCTCTTAACAGTCAATATTTGCCTTCAGGCTGTGGGTTACTTAAAGAAGTCAGGCCAGCCCTGTACCAGGGAGGCTTTGCAAAGTGCTGCTCATCTCCTGCAGTGTGTGTGAGTCAGCACAGCCCAAAACACACACAGCAACCCCGAGCAGCACAGGCAGTCCCCTCCAAACAGCACTCTGGCCAGTCCTGTTTTCCTACCAAGCATCCCCCTTCTCCCCCCAGGCATGGGAAAGATGCCTGGCTGCCATTCAGAGTGGGAAACAACTGAAAAGCCAGAAACTTTAGACGGGATGAAGGCTGGACTGTGTCGCCCTCAACAAGTGGGAGTTTTAGAAAACACCACCTTTGTGAAACTA
The DNA here is from genome assembly GCA_013400855.1 of Buphagus erythrorhynchus. Taxonomy (NCBI): domain Eukaryota; kingdom Metazoa; phylum Chordata; class Aves; order Passeriformes; family Sturnidae; genus Buphagus; species Buphagus erythrorhynchus. The sequence goes on from VZTT01000449.1 coordinate 17,497, forward strand.
GAGAGAGAAAACAATACAGAGGCTGGCATGGGCAATGAAATATGTATGTACCTAGGACCTCATCCAGCCCTCTCCCGCCACTGTACCTCTCAACTTCGCATTCAAGGGGCGCTGGATCTCATCCAAAAACGATGCCGGGGAACAAATGTAGCCCTGGCAACCCCACCGAGGGCAGGGAGGAGCACAGAGGACCCCCGGGCTGAATTTGTTTCTATTTTTAATCCTTATCTTTACCCATCATCCCCATGCATGGAAAGAGGCTTCTCAGCTGTATAGATTTGCATTGCTATGGGAGTTTGAAGTGATAAAACATTTGGCCTGCCTATTCAGAAGCAATTAGTGATTCAAAGCAGCCTGAGACATCTTAAAGGGGCCTGGTTTTCCAAGAGACAGGTGCTCTGAGCTGACTTCAGGGAAAAACAAAGTTTTTTAGAAAAAAGAAGTCATTGGCTGCTTGAAAATGCAATTCCTTCAAGACTTAGTAATGAAAAATAAATATTGGACAGAAAATTCCAGATTAGGTTGGTAAAATCTGGGAGGAGGTGAGGAAAGAGGATGGTAGAAGGAACTACAGGAATTCTGGTAGAAGGAACGCTTATCTATCTATTGAGCACATATAATTTATATTTTTATGTTATGGGTTTCCCCTCCTCCACCGTGACTAATGCAGGCAGAGCCATCCCAGCATCCCCATCCCAGCAGCATCAGCACCAAGACAGAATTTCTCACCCACATCTCCAACCAAGAGAGGAGGTATTTTTTTGAGCATTGCTGCCCTTAGACCTTTAAATCTACCTTGGGAAAAGGGCAGTTTACCAGCCTTTAATCTGGCTGCAGCGACCAGCACATCCTGCCACTGTTGCAGGGCAAACTGAGGAAAGGAATGAGACCTGCACCACAGCCAATGCTGTTACAGGCTCTGGCAGGATAAGAAGCCCTGAAAAGGCAGGGATGGGGATGACTAGCTCTCAAGGTCCCTGGGAAAACCCAGGAAAACCCAAGCTAAGGGCAAGATTGCCCATGCAGCAAAATCAGGGCAGGACAAGTTGGTATACAAATGTCCAATGCAGAGAAGAAAGCATCCACTCTCCCCTGAAGGAGTTGTCCTGTGGTGTCCTCCCTATACAGCTCCTTTTCTCCCTTTATCACCAGGAGACAGAGTTTCCTGCTCCTGACAGCAAATTGAGGCTTTTGCTTTGTACTGTGGAGGCTCCAGCTTCTCTCTATCCCCCATGCTATAGAGTTATGCTGATACAACCACTGAATTGCTGGGTTCAGGAGAAAAAAGGGAGGAGGAAGAGATCTCTAACTTCCATCCGGAGGCGTCTACTCCTCCCCACTGTACTGTGTACAGCACCTGGACTCCCTGCTAAACCATCCCAGTCAGCCAAAGTCGTTTCCACTACACGTGCCACATAGCCCGGGGGCTGCTGCTGGGGCTTTGCCAGGCAGAGAACAGCACAAGAAGGCTGCAGGAAAGGGTAGGGCTGAGTTTAAAAAAAAAAAACAACCAAAGAGAAAACACAACAAAGGATTTCTTCCAGAGAGCACTTGAAAGCTAACAGGGCAGAGGGCCACAGCTGGCAGGATGTATATTAAACTGTTTTTTAATCTGAGAGCAGATATTTCCATCACCATCTCTAATATCTGTCTGGCAAACTGGATGGGTGGGGGCAATAATCTCCCAGGCTGTTACATGCAGACTAAGGGAGACACCAGGCAGCAGACACATTCAGCAGCCCTCAGGGCCTTCCAAGGCAAAGCACTGGCTCCAAGCAGGTGCTGCTCGGCCCCAGCAAGCGATGGAGGAACACCCAGGTGGTGCAGATATGTCCCTTTTCCCATAGTACTGCGGGAATCAAATGCTCATTGGGGAAAAAAATACTCTCCACTACATGGAGCTCTGCAGGGCTTAAAGAGCATCTCAGCGACTCAGCTCCCAGGCTGGCTTAGTGTGGTTCAACATAGGTCTTCAGCTGAGATCAGGGCTGCAGCATACACTTGCACACATATGGGGACATCTCCTACCCTAGCAGCTTTCAGGCTGGAGAATACTAATAAAAGAAGAGACAAAAAATACTTCTTATATCCCAAACATGAAACAAAACTCCCAGATGCAGGTCAAATGCAAAATAAAGAGCATGCAGATATCAACCTGCATCTTCAGGCACTTACATGTCCTCATGGAACTGGTCCTGACTGGACTGATTTTTGCCCAAGCTACAAAGCATCGAAGGCAGAGGCATGAATTGTAATTGCTTTCCCTGGTCCCAGGCTGCTAAATCTGCACTTCCCTGATCACAAAGAAATCACTTGGCCAGAACAAGGAGCCAGACCTGCAAACATATTCCAGGTGCTCTTCAGAGTGTGCTACACCTGCAAGAATAACCTAGATTTTGGGCAAGGTCATAAGCACAAGTGAAATGCAAAAAGCAGCAGCAAGGAGGGAACCACAGGTGGTGTGGAAGAGGCCCAAGACACCTGTCTGGGGCTGAGCTTGGAAGGTCTATCAGCCCTCATGGCATCTGCTGTGTTTCTTGTCTCCTCAACAGTAGGTGTTTGTGTGCATATCTCATTTCTCCTAGCACAAACACATGCACCATCAGGTTTGAACTCCCACTGTTGCAAAGACATGTTACAGATGTGACCCTGAAATGCTGGAAAGGTTCAGAAACCAAAGCACACTCATGATTTCCTTATCCAATCTTACACCTTGGGGCTGTGCTGCTTTTTGAGTTGGCAAACTGGTGTGGGACAAAGAGACTACTAAAATGCCAGAAGTTATCCCCCTGAATCAGGTGTCAGAGAGGATAAAGAGGGTCTAATGGCAGCTACACGAAGGACTTTCCTAGATCTCATAGGATCCTCAAGACCATATAGCAACCACCTGGAAAAACACATCAGACAAGGAAGAGGAGGTACAGCAGGACCAGTAGGTGGTCCAGAAGGCTATCTCCAACCCACTGCTGGTACCACCACTTACCCCTTCCTCCCAAAGGAAATTTCCACCCACCCTGGTTCACTCGTGTGACAAGTTTTTCCTCCCCTACCTCTGCTCAGGTGTGACTATATCAGCTGTTTTTCGGCCAAGAGGATGCTTCACACGAAGGGATCCAGAGACAAGCCTTGTAATTAGGACACGGGTGCCACCCACCAGTTAACGCCTCCTCCTCCCTCATTTAGCCCGGGAAACATATAGCCAGGTTTGTTTATATTGCCCATACAATTTACCATTTGTGCATTCTGCTTTCTGTCTTCAAAGCACTTTGGCAGGTGTTTTGCAAGCTTCTTCCCAACTCTCATGTGATAAAGGATTCGGACAGGGGATGGAAGGGGATCAGGGAAAAGGAAAGCTAAATAATTTGCCTGAGAGCAAAAAGAGCTGGCAGTAGATCCAGGATCAACACTCAGCAGTTCCTGCCTCTGAATCTCATGCTCTGATCTTTGCTGGTAACTCACTACCTTCAGGTTCAAAACTAGTATTGTGAAGCCCGGTGCTCGTCTTGGTACCAGAGAGAAGGTTTCAAGGGATTTCCTTTAGGTCACACCCACTAGACTGAGTGGCCCTGCACCAACAATTAAACTATGTCATTTCAAACATCTGGCAGTGGTTTGTAAATACATGATCAGCATACGTTTCCCTTAAGAGCACCACATGTAAGAGAAGGGAAAGGATTCCTCCATTCATCCAAGCTGTATTTTGGACTGGTCAAAGCAGGCAGTGGTGGACTGACAGCCTGCACTCCCCTCTTCACTGTGCCTGCACTACTCTTGCTGCAGAGAGTAGGACTGAATTAAGGACTGTCCAGCTCAAGAAAATCCCCGGAGGAGAAAATGTTTGATTTTTTTTCTGCCAGACCAATGCCTCTGCATCAAGCAGTTGGAGAAATGTGCGTGCCAACAAAGGAGGTGGAGCAGCGAGTGCTTGGATCAGGCCGTGGAATGAGAACACCTTAAACTCCTTTTCCCATCACTTGCCATAACAGTAGAGTAGCTCCAGGCATGTCAATGGAGCTTAAGCAGTCTGGACCAGCACTATCATTTCTATCAGCTTGTACCTGGAAATACCTGGTCCAATTGCCCAAAATTCTTAATGTATTGATAGCCCTGCCACAGCTTTATTGTTGGTACTTCTGACTTGCTAAGCCCCTGAAATCATTGCTGGACCAAGAGCAGCCCCTCTCCTGGGCAGTTCTGGGTCCACAAACTACTTATTTTCTCCCCATCAGTGGAACAATCTTGTACTAGAGTTTGTTTTACTGGTTTTGCTGCAATCTTTCTCTCTTGCTACAGAGAGAGAGGAAAGTTCATTAACACAGAGAGAAGAGACACACTCTCCATCTTCGTCTTTTAATCATGAGGCAAAACGAAAAGGTTCTAGCAGATAAAGAGTCACCTAGCCAGAGCTTTCTTGGTTCCAGACCCACCAAGGAGCACCTCCCTGGGGTGAGGTGAGAGCACCACTGTCAGTTCCTTTGCTTTATCAGTCCCTTTGCCCCAACCTTAACCTGCCATTTGCTCTACTCCTGTGTGTCAAGGCTCTGCCCCTTGCTTTGCTTTAACCCTCCCAGACCTGAAATAGACTTGAGGCATATGGCATCTTTCCCAAAGCCCTCCGGGACCTGCTGATGAAGACTCAGGAAGCATTAGAGGACTCTAGTGTCATCATTGCTTTGGGGATTACTCCTTTCAGGGGCAGGAGAAGCTGGCAATTACAGGGATCAAGTCTCCAGTCCTCTGCTTCATGAGGAGGGAGGGCAAAGCAATTTTGGCTTCTCCATTGCTGGGTATGCAGGGCAAACAAACACAAAGTGCCAAGGCTGGGGACCGCAGGTATTGGGGAGCCTGGAGCAGCACTGGAGATAGCCTCAAACACTGGGGTCAGGTGAGGACTACCAAATCCACATACATGCAGGCTGAGTAATGTCCTGAGGAGCCCAAACACACATGGAAATGGCTGGGACTTGAGAAATTTTGCCCAAGGGCCAACGGGGCTCTAGCAAGTGACCGCACCAACTTATGTAGATCCCACATTCATTAAAAGTAAAATTACTGTCTCCCTTTAATAATATTATTAGTGATGTCTGCTGTCCTAGGAACCAGGATTGCTTGGACCTCACATCTATGGAGTAAATCTGAGCTTATGCTGAAGCCTTCTGGTGAGTGAGCTTTGCCAGGGGTTCCTCTGTTACCAGGCCTCTCTGGTATCAAACTGAGGTTTGGTCTATGACAGGCCTTCCCAGGGCCAGTCAGTGAGTACGTCTGTCTTTCCTTCCCTCAAAGCCCGTTTTCACAACAATTGTAGGTGTCCTCAAGCAGATCATCTCTACTTCTCAGCAGTGTTTAAATGATCTGAAGAGAAGGAAGGGGCACAGACTTGACAGGCACACAAGTCCCCAGCATGTCTGTATTTTCTTTAAGAAAGCAACAGGAAAGAAAACAGACCAAGCATTATTTTTCTTGGTGAGGAGAAGGGATAATTTCCTGTTCATGATTCAGTGCTGTCATGTGGAGACAATGACTGTCCTCTATCTTCCTCATGGCTTTGTCTTTAAAACACCGCTCATGCCAGCACACCTCTCCAGGTAAGGTGCAATTACCTGGGAGTTCACTGGCTCATCACTAGCAATTACCCAACTGCCCTGTGTCCCATCAACACACCCTAATCACTACAGCCCTAAAACTGGTAGCTCCTGCAGTAAATACCATCATTAAACCTCTGGGAGTGAATTTACTATCAGCCATGGAGTGATTGCTTGCTGGGGTCACTGCAAATATGCAAACTGAACAGAAGGATTGTCATAAAATACAATCCCACTCAAATAAAAGCAGATGCTATTAGCAAGCAACAGGCGCTGTTTAATCCATAAAATACCAGGAAAGATGAGTTATTTAATGACTGACATGTTATTTAATCTGGGAGAGTCCTGCTTCACTGGGGCTAATGTTCCCAGTTCATAAACTGTCTCAGCTGAATTGTTGGGGAGATACAGAATGAGCTGAATTTGTTCCTGCTTATGGCCTGCAAGGTGTGGGTATGTTTTCCCCTCTCTTGGGTTTCAGACTGACATTACTGTTCATGGGTTTAATAAAGCCCAAAGTATGTACTGGCCTTAACCCTTCAGAGAAACAAGTCTTACTTGAATTAACTGGAGCAGGGAGAGCTGTTGGTTCAAGTGGGAACATCATCCAGTCCCAAGCTACTCAATTTTAAAGCATGATGGTTGAAAAAATAATTAAAATACCCAGTTTGTTTAATTCACCTTTAGCGAATTTTCATTTTTATTTGTTTTCAGGTTCGTCTAGGTCAAACCTTCTCTTACAACATGGGACAGGTGTTTTTTCTTCACTTTTATTTAGATACAAAAAGCATCACTGATTCTCACAGATCTAGTAACTGGGTTTTCTAGGCAGAGCCTCCACTGCTCTAAGCCCACCACTCCACAATTGTAAACTTTGGCAACATCTCAGTATGCAGGATAATTTTTTTTTAAGCTGACAACTTGTGCTACATATTCCCATTTAAACAGAGAAAATTGATGTATGTGACAGGCATGACCCTTTCCCTCTCTCTAATTCCCCACAGCCCTGGGACAAGCTGACTGTGCTAATCTTCCCCCTCCAGGTCGTCAGTGCGAATCCAGGTCAGCAATAACACACTGCCAGCAAAACACTCCCTGCTCATTTTGTGATGTCCCTCTGCCTTTCCCTGCCACTGGGATGCTGAGGAACTGCTCTTCTACTATGAGCATCATACTAGGAGGGATCTCCAAGTCTCATCATGCCTTTGGGTCTATGAGAAAGAATTGTTCAGGCAGGTCTCAACCCTGTGCTCTAATAAATAACACAAGCTGTGATCCACAAGGTCTTGGCATTGTTAATCCTCTTCAGCTCCCACTTGCAGCAGCAAGACCTGAGTCGTGGTGCTGCTTTTCAATGTGTGCCACTGAATCCATGCAGGATAGCAGCCCTTCCACAAGCTCACCACCTGCCACTGAGCTAGAAAGCTCCTCTGGGATGGCTGCTACCCTGTGGAGGTGGTTCCTCCACTCGGACAGCTTGGACATGCCCTGTCATTAATGGCTGGCACATCTTTTCACAGGTATGTCTCTGCTAGTTTTGACAGGTGTGAAATGGACTGTGCTGAGTGCTGCCTCCCCGTGCTGGCAGATATCTCCCTCCAGCCAGCTCCTCGCATCTTCCAGGAGGAGGAAAAAGCCTTTTCTTTATAGCACGCTTCTGCAATGCCCTTTGTTTTCCTGCACATAGCTGAGCCCTGAGGTGCCCTCCCCTCCTCACCCCCCAAGCTCCAGAGGGATGGACATGCAGGTGGCTTGCACTGAGGCAAAAGCAGAGCAGCTCTCTATCAGCAGGAAAAGCTGTTTCATTTCAATGTAAAGCCATCTTCTTCTAGCACATCTCAGAGCCCCGGGTGCCCTTCAGGGCTTTTGTGAGTTTGATTAATCAGGCGAACCCAAAACTAGCCAAAATCACTTGCTCCATCCTCTTGGGGCAAGAGAGCTGACCACCCAACTGTTGGAAGGCCCCTTGACTCCCCCTTCCCTGCACAGCTTCTCCCCGGGCATCCCTCCCCCAAACCCCACTGCAGGGTCACTCTCGAGACCCCCCAACACCAGTGCTTTCCCCATTCCCTTCTCCCAGCCGCAGCCGTGTGTGTGCGGGAGCGCAGGTGCCACCTGAGCCGCCGTGCGGAGTCCCTGCGGGCTGACACCCACGCCGGTGGAACTCATGCCGGAGCCCGGGCTGGGGCAGGCCCGGATGGTGCACAGGGTACCTGAGGAGGGCCGGGAGCCCTGCGTGCTGCTCCCCGTCCGCGATGCCCGCCGCTTCCCAGCGCCCGCCGTGCTCCCGGAGCCCAGCGCGGACGGGAAAGTCTGGCTCTCTGCTTCTCGTTGCCAGGACACCTTGGCGTTCAAACCTGAGCTGGGACCAATCAGCCCCGGGGCTGGGAAGCACCAGCCCCACGTCATCCGCTGCTGGCGTTGATTTGAGCGAAAAAGCGTGACAGCGGTCACAGAGCCCGTGGGGAGCTGCCTTTGTGCGGGTGGGCTCTGCCCCCACCCCTGCCGCTTACTGGAAGCCTCTCGTGGGGCTGCGGAAAACAAAAGAGACGTGGGGAAGGGAAAAGAGCACTCCTTCCCAAGTGCCAGAGCTGCGTTCGCAACCCTGGGCTCTTCTGCATGTCCTCTTTCTCCACCTCCCGGCTCCAGCCCGTATCCCGGTGATCGCCTTACCAGGGAGAGCCTGGAGTCACCTCTGTCCGGGAAGGAGCGACGGAGCTTCCCCAGCACGGGCAGTGTGCTCCTTGTGCCCCAGCGCGGCCGCTTCCACCTGTCTGGCTCTGCCCAGACCGTGCAGCGTGGCTGCGGGCCCGCAGACCCACAGCTCCAGGGATGCTTTCTGGCTTGGCTGCAGTCGCAGGGGCATTTTTTTCTCCCAGCCAGCCCCTGCAAGATGTTTTTTACGGAGCCCAGAACTGGAGCCTTAAGCCTCTCGTGAGCACAGGGGACTCAGGTGCACAATGCAAACACAATGCATCCTTTGTTAGGGAAACTTTCCTGTCGGACCATTCAGGAAGCACTCTGGCCATCACACTCCCAAATGGTCAGACTGGAAAGTTTCCTTAACACCGTGGTGCTGGCTTCTCTGCTCAAACACGTGCAGCTGCTGCCAAGGCTCACAGCTGAATGAAAGATGCAGCCACCACCTTGTTTCCTGGTGCTGGAGGTGGGAACTGGTGCATCTTGACTCTCCACAGCCAGAGAGGGTTCTCCCCAACCCACCAGGCTCCTTCCCAAGGTGAGGTAGGTGCAGGTGTCTGTACCTTGGTGGTGGTAGAGGGATAGATAACAGCAACCCAGGGATTCTGGCAGAGCTCCTTCCCTCAAGCTCCCTAGACCCTCCAAGACAAGCATCTATGTGGATCTTCTTCCTGCTCGGGAAATACTTGTAGGACAACATCCTCCACACCTAGACCACATGCTGAGCCTCTGGGATAAGTGTACCTGGCTTCTGCTAACCCTGCTCATTGTAATTTATTCTCCCCAGAAGAAGACCACTGATGTTTTGCCAGCTCACAAGAGAAGATGACCTGAAGAGGGGTCTGAGCATGCTGGAGAGTAGGACCATAGGATCAGCTAGCTACATGTGGTGCTGTGCCTGACTCAATTCTCCATTATACCACCTCCCAAACAACCATTTCACTCCATTAATTAGCTATGCTGCTGAGGTACTTATCCACTCCCATGGCCAACACTTGGGCTGGTTTCCTTGCCACCCCATGCCAGCAATTAATGCATCCAGACTGGCTTCTCACCCCACTCTTCCCTGCAGGTGGATGTGGATGAGCTGTAGCAGCTTTTTCCCAGTGGACCCACATCTTGCCAGTACAGCACCAGGCAGCCTGATTGCCTTCCTTGCCTTTGGGCTCCATACAGCTCCTTGTGAAAGAGGTATGATTTAATTAAGGACACTATTTCTGCAGAGGATGGCCCGTGTGAGGCTGTAAAGGTCTTGAACTCATTAATTTTCAGACATACCTGTTAATTTGTGGTGACTTTATAGAGCAGACAAGTGCACAGAGAAGTGTCCATGTGGCTTTGAGGTTGCTCTGCTCATCCTCAGGACCAAGCCTCCAGCAGTGCTGGTTAGACCATGGTTACAGAGGTCCCCTGTTTGGCTCAGATACCAGATTTCTCCACTGACTCGATGCAGGAGGAGAAGGTGAATGCCAATCACAGAAAGTGACGGGATGGATTTCACCCCCTCATTAGCTCCATCACCCCAATTACAAAGCTTGGGGAGAGTGTCAGCTGTCAGGCAGGGCTGCAGCTCTGCTGCCATACAGAGCAGAAGGGTGAAAACATTGACATTTCTGGCAGCCTTCCCAAAGGGAACAGACAAAATGGCAGGAGATCAGGTGTGTGTCAGCTTGGAGCCAGGTGGGTATGAAAGGACATCCCTGTCAGTGCTGTCAGTGCTTTCAACAGCAGGTTACAAGGGCTGAATGAGGCAGTAAGACCTAGCTGTCTGGGCACTGCCATGGTGTAGCAATACCCATGAGAAAGGCAAATAGCAGCCCTGGCCAGCAGTGGGATCTTGGGGATAAGGCTGTCAGAAATACTGAGCTGGGGTTGCTACCAGCATTTCTCCCATGGACAAAAAGACATTTCTGCACTTCTTGCATATGATTTAAGAGGGTTCCCCTTTATCCCAAATCCATTTGGTCCTCACCTGAGACTGGAGTGAACTTCCAGTCCCCTAGTACACCATCTCTTATCTCAGGCTTTATTGCAGGGAGCTAATCTTGGGCCCCAGTAACCTGGGGAGATTTTCAGTCAATGGAAAAATCCCACTTGAGTGTGATTTCTCTCTCAGGCAACTGACTCAGCCCCTGGAGGTGCCATCCTCCTCCTCCACTTAGGCAGGAGCCAGGTATAGCCAGGCATAGTCAAGTGCCTCATTTTAGATGGGAGAGGAGTCCTGCCTGCAGGCAGAATCAAAGGATGGGAGATACCAAAATACTCCAGAGGGCCTGGGCCCCACTTCTTGGCTAGGAGCCACCCCTGACCAGCCCCACACATTTTGTCCAGGCATGGGCAGCACTGGTGGATTGTGTAAGTGAGTTGGAGGGGCTGGAAGAGGGCCCAGCAACTATTGATTCAATTCTTCATTCAATGCATGTTTGAGTGAAGCAATTCAGAACTGTTCCATCAATTCAGACTTGCATAATAACATTAGCCAAAAAACTCAGGAACTTGGTCCATCTTTCCTAGCAGATACATTATTCTGAATCATTCCCTGAGGAACAACAATAAAATTATTGTGGCCTGATACATCAAAGCCAAAAATCCTAAAAGTCTAAACATCTAAGGTTTTGTTATCATTTTCCTCTGGACAAGAATACCTATGGGAATATGCCAAAGAGTCAGTTCCCCACCTTCCCTGTACCTCGAATAAATAATATTATCAAAGAAGAATACGAATAAACTAAAATTTAGAAAATATATAGCTGAGAAGCACATTAAAGAAATAATAATAACGAGAAAATAACACTTGCAAACCCCTTTTAGCACTTGGAGCAACCAGAGCCAAGGAAAATGACAGGGCTAAGGAAGAATTTTGTGTGGGCACTGCCAGTGTGGGAACAGTGTGCAGGGAGAGAACTGTGATTCCCCACCTTTCCACTTGTACACTGCACCCTTACAAGAGACTTGACTTAAAGCTTTGTGTCTTTTTAGTCCAATAACACCTCCAACAAACCTATGTTCATCTCTGCCCTCCCCTGCTCTCAAGTGATCATCTCTTCTATCCCATGCTTTTGGCTTAGCCTATTCCATGGAGAAACTCCTCCAAGGAGGTATTCCCCCTCTCTCCCCATTCCTCCTGAAGGGCTCTCCTTTCCCATCAGATTTGTTTTTCCACATGGCCAGTGGGAACTGAAATGAAGGCAAACACACATATTCATGCATGTCTCCATCTCCATATCTATCTGTCTCACAGGTGAGATGCAAACCCTGCTGAGAAAAACCTCTTTAACCATGGCAACACTCTCGAGCAACATAAACACAAAGGCACTGAGATTGTAAAAAGGCTGGAAAAAAGAATGAAAGGAGAAGAGAGACTGGGTCCATCGAGGCTTGCTAAGGGCCAGGCAGCTGGATCTGGGTTGAGCAGCCAGTTGGGTTGGTGCCTCTTCTCCCCAATCTTCCTCCTTTTGTATTTACATCTCCTTTTGTACTTAACATCTTGCTATGTGGAGGTCTTATTCCACCACCTCTGCCCACACTGGGCTTGACTGACCTGGAGGGGAGCTTCCTTCCTTGTGCCCCAAGTTGTTATAAAGAAATGTTACAAGTTAAGTTCTTGGCTCCCTGAAAAATCACAGTGATGCATTACTGCATGGCCTGATGGAAAAACCAGACCTGTGGTGAGATGCCATTGTCTCAGCTTCACCCTCCTCTTGTAAGAGAAGCTGCATGGCTCAGGCCGTGAAACCAGCAGCCCCTTCTTGGATGTGGGGTACCCAAGCCCCCTCCATGCCAGATTCCATCACCATCTTGCTGTGCTCATAGGACAGCTTGGATCGTACCTGCTAGCTGGAGAAACCACGCCACTGATTTACTCATGGAGAGGACAGAGATCATTGCTGGTGTGGAGCACAGAGTCCTTTCAGCTGTACAGAAAGCACCTGCAATGCAATCAGGTCACTCCTGGCACACTCAAAGCCTCCAGTGAAGACTCTGGCACTGTTATGAGAGGCCCTGCACAGGCAAAGCTCTGTCCAGCAGAGCTTGCAGGCCAAAGGAACAAAATCGATGGGAGGTGGAAGAAAGCATGTTTGGTGAAAAGCATTTTCCAAAGAGGATCAAGAGGAGTGGAAGGGTTAAGTGACCCCAGTGCCAGGAGTGGTCACAGCCCCACTGCTGTTTCACCTCTCTTGTAGCTGCTAATAGAGTTTAAGACACAGCCAGAAACACAGGGTTGGCACCTGCTCTGGGTGGGAGGTGAATCTGGACAAAGCAGCAGCCTTTTCCTAGCCACAGCTGAAATGTGATAATTTCTGGATAATTTAGTCTCTATGGTGACTTCAGACCTCCTTTTAAAGGGTGATGTGGGTTGTTTTGGTTATTCTTGGTTAAAACCCAACGAGCCTTTGCAGTCTGCAGAGTGAAAGAGATGATGACATAGTGTACAGACAGTGACACTGAAGGTGACACCCATGGCTTAGGAAAGCTGTCCCCATGCAAATGAGGGAGAAGAGCACCTTCCAGGGTAACTGGATAAAAAAGCTGGTGCCAAAGGGTTAAAGGGTTTTAGTGAAAGCACAGGAGAGACTAAATGGATTGGAGAGTAAAAATCCAATTAGGAGATCTAACAGGAAGAAGCCAAGGCCTGAAACAATAAAGATAATAGTTTCAGCTGCCAAAGAAAAGATTAGAGTGAGAGCAGATTTGTGGTGGGACCAGGGAGAAGGAAAAAATGTAGCAAAAAACCCAAAAAAACAATAAAAAAATACAAAGAGTTATTATTTCTCAAGACAGATTCGCACGACAAATTCATGTTACAGCCTCACCTACAGCAAAGTTCATCTCGGGACATAAACTGTGCAGCTGGTTCTCACCTTTGCAATTGGATGAATGCCTTCAAAGAAGTTTGAAGTTCCAATTTGAATCCATCATAGTCTTATTGGCATGAAATAGACAGGGAGTGAGTTGACCACAGTGAGGTTTGGTTGCGTATTTTGCCTTTCTATGTTATCATGTTAGCTGGGATAAAAGCAAAGGAAATGAGCTTGAACAGACCCAAAAATGTTTCCTTCAGGTCTCCGACAATGTCAGGCTCTCACCTACAGTCTCTTACACACCATGGGGTCTCTGCAGGAAAACCAAGCAGATTTCATGCTGGGAGGATGGATTTGCAGTCAGGAGTGAGACAAAACACCCGTAAAAACACCCAGACAACACCTCTGCACTTCCAGAGGAGAAAAAGCCCTGGATCAAAAGAACCCCAACACAAACTCCGAGCTGGTTATGCATGGTATGCACTGCCAATTACTTAAGCAAACGGATCACAGGAGCTGGCACAGCCTGTGGCCAAGAAACAGCAGCATTTGGAGGGAGCAAGGGCTGTGGGGCAGGCATGCCTGCCAAGCTGCTGTGCTGACCTGTGCCCCAAAAGGCACCTCTTTGAAGCCTCGAATCCAAATTGTAATAGGGCAACACGGAGAAGGGGATGAAAGAGGATCAAAGCTCTGGAGAAGCCTTCCTGCAAGCAAGGACTTGTGCACACCAGGACTTGTCAGTCTGGAAAAGACATGGCTCGAGAGGTTATGGCAGAGGGCTACAAAGTCAGGCATGGCCCAAAGAAGGCTGACAGGGCCTTGCTGCCTCTTCCCAGTTCAAAACCTGGGGCTAATTCAGAGCATGCAGGTCCTTGTGTGGTGGGGGTCAGACCTGGGGAACTCCTTGCCCAAGGATGCTGTCAGCTGCGAGTATTTGCATGAGTTCAAGAGAAGATTAGACCAGTAGATGGAGAAAACATAATCTGGATTAATAAATGCAGACAAATGCTGTTTACAAAGCCTGTGGGACTGTGCTCTTGACCTGTATTAGTAGCAAATGGCGTGGGGCCATATGGGTCACACTCTGCCCATGTAGACCTGACTCCTGGAGGCAGTGACAAGGGGTGAGAATCGAGGGAGCGCTGATCAACATGCCCTTGGGAGCACCTACTACTCCCTGAAGCCTCAGGATGCTCAGCAATTCAGACTCTTGATCTGGCTTAGTGCTAGAGTTTCTACTTCCTCATGTCTAAACAGCCCCATGGATCACAGCCTTGTCCCAGGATCAGAGCTGTCCTACAGTTTATCAACAGGAAAACACAACACTGAGTGGTTTCTCCCCATAGTGTGAGTCCTCAGCCTACATCAAACAAACTCAACCACAGCCTCAACCAACTTATTTCTAAAGTGTGACTTGTTATATATACTTAGAACAGAGGTCCTCCCACTGAAGAATCCCACCATGCCTTCAAAGAATCATCTACCTCTCACATGGTTCAAGCTCCATCTCCAAGCTCATGTGATCCCACGATCAGCCCATGGCCATGGCCGTGTTCCTCCACCACCAAAAGCGCACTGCTCACATCAGTCAGCATAAAGCCACCCACCTTCCTCCTCCCACCGGCTTGTCAGATGGGAACACACTCTTGCCAGCTCCCAGATGGGAAGAGGAAACCTTTGCCACCTCCATGCCAACCCCAGGGCAGCAGGTCTCCCTGCCAGCTTCAGGTGTGCTGAACCATATTTGCCAGCTCAGGCAACCACAGAGCTTTCATGTTTAATCAAGTGAAAGCTGCAAGGGCCTGGGGGCAGTAGATATCTGGCTCTAGGTCAAGATGCCCATGTGCTCCTTGTCCCTCCCATATTATTTCTTCCTCAACCATCCCTATGGCCTTCCTCTGAGTACACATGATGGGGATGTGGGATGTGATATCAAACCAGAAGCTGCAGTCTGGCTTTTATGGCCTTGTGGGATCCCAAATGCCAATAAGAGGTGCCAGGCACCAGCCAAATCCATGTTGGGTCTGTGTCTTGTGCCTGCTGGGAGCCACCTCATTCTGGCACAGAGGAGAGAGGTCTTTTCAAGTTCTCAATAAGATAAAAAATGCCAGTGTCTCTGCCGGAATTATATTTTGCCAGCTCAAGGACCCCAGCTGCAAGCAAAGCACTGCAGAAGCTGTGACAAACCTCCATCCCTGGACACAGCAGAGGAGAGCTTTTTGAACTGGAGCTGCTGCACTCCCTGAGCAGGATAGAAATCTTGCCTAAGCCAAATGTTAATGAGATGGCACAGGCTCTAGGCAAGCTTTGTGGTTTTTTTTGTCCTGGATTAAGCAGTGGCATGTGAGGATCATGGAGCTGAATGGCTAACAGCTGAAGGTTAACATCAGGTCAACAAGCCCTTTTTTCCTGCCTTTCAGTCTTGAGACCCTGAGGTGGGAGGGTAACCTAAAGCAAACATTTTAAAAAAGGCAGTTCTCCTTTCTTCCCTGTCTCTTTCCCTTTACTTGCAAAGAAACTGCCCTGGGTTTGAAAGCCAGACTGGATGCTGCTTTTCCATGAGTGTCAGGATTTGGGAGTCAATGGCAAGCCATGGCTCTTCTCCCATCTGAAGTCCACTGGTCTCCCTTTCCCAGGATAAGCTCACTCCTACGCACCTGCAAGTGTCTGCAGGCACCTGAGCTGTGTGCAGAAAATAAGGCTTCAGCTCCTGACTCTGCAGCTGATCTCCTGGGAGATGCCAGGCATGTTGCTCACAGCCTGACTCAACCACCCTTGGATTTCCTTATATTGCAGAAGTGTAACCAAGGTCCTGGCTCTGGTGTCTCTTCTCCAAAGCAAAGGTCTTCACCCTCCCCTGATCATCCTCTGGTGTGTGCTGAGACAGTGACATTCCCAAAGGAGCGGTGGTTTCTATTTGATCATCTGGGTGGTACCACAACTCAAACACCCCAAGTGGCGTCTTTCCCCCGATCCTGCTGTGCAGAGGGCTGGAGGCTGCCCTGGCCTGCTCCCAAAACCACCCATTCTCATCAACGGCATTAAGGACAGCACAGCAAAACATGGCACCTTAAGGATCTTTTTGCAGGGCAGAGTTTGATGACTCAATTACTACACACCTTTTGAAGCAGTGTTCCAAAGGCTGCACTGGATGGGGGGCTCCAGGGCAGCTTCTCCTGCAAAGAGAAGTGACTTGGGTTTATTTTTTTCCTAAAGGGATCCAGCTGGGCAGTGAGGGAACTTCAGAATCATGGCTGTCCAAGCTGAACCCAGTCAAGTGTTCTATGGGGATGAGAAGAGGTTTCCCAATGCTTCCTGCTGCCTCTGCTATGGACACATGAATCCTGAGCAGCCAGAGAGTACTGAGCAGCTTGGAGAAGAGGAAAGAGGGGAAGAAACAGGAGGAAAAACAAGTCATAAACCACCACAGATGATCCTGTCATCACCTTCTGACCACTGCTTCAAGCCTTGCTACCATTCAGATGCTACATTTATTTAAAGCTGTTGGAGTAATCAAAGCGGAACAAATTTCCCAGTCATTGTTTTTTTCACACAGACACAGGCAGACATATATATAGAGTCATATATATGCATATATATATATATATATATATATAAATATATAAATATATATATACAGACACACACCTGTAAAATTGAAGCATGATCCTTTACATCACCATAGCTTATTCCTGCCTGGGAAGGAGGTACTAGTACAGATTCTTAAAAAATGTGTTACCAAGAGTGGCACCTCTGGAAAGGCAAAACTATTTCACTTTCAAAACACCTGCTACATTTCTTATTGGTCTTTACACCACTAAAAATAGCATGTGTCCTCTTGGAAAATTAATCCAAAATAATTAAGACTGCAAATCTAAATTAGTGGAACCACATTAAGTCTTTCTGTATACGCTCTCATCTTAATTTAGGTTAATTTGTAATTCTTTGAAAAAATCCTTAATTAAATTGAAGGGACCATCATTCTATTATGTTCCAAATGACACCGTCAATACAGCTCTTGGCTGATTTTAAACTGCCTGTCATAATTACACCAGAACAGAAGCACCTGAGAGTTTCTCTCTTCTTTGGGCAGCCAAGAAGCCCTCAGGGTCTGTGAGGGGACTTGGGGGACAGTGATAACCCATCCAGGCCTTTTCTTTAAACCTGGTGCTGTGGGCAGATGCACGACCACTTGAGCAGAAAAATGGCTCTTCTGGGCTCTCTATCCTCCAGTCTCAGCATCTCACCACCTCCTCAAGCACGTGGTGACCTCTGATGGAGCTTAGGAAAGGAATCGCTCACTTCCTAAGGGTGTGTGGGGAGAGAAAAAAAACCAGTGTAAAACATAATTCAACAGAAGTACAGGTGACATAACATGGGATAATCCTTTGGGCAAATGGAGGATAGAGAGAGTTGTTTTTGCTGGAATAGTCCATTGGACAAGAAGAATTTCTATAGAAAATATGCTTTTGATCATAATCTGTGATATGGCTTGATAATGCCTTGTTGGACAGTTTAAAACAGGTCCCTTACATGGTTATCTCTGCTCTGTGCTGATAATGCTTTCAATAAAAGTAAGCAATGAGCAAAGAGAGCTACACAATCAGATGGGGAGTAAAATGATGAGGTGTGCTGGTAAAAGGAATTTGGATCATTTTGCCTAGGAAAGGGAGGGCTGTCAAAACAGAAAGGGCTGTGATGGACACCAGGGTTGGTGCAGACATTATTGAAGCAATGCTCTGCAGTGGGGGCAAGAGCACTCTGGGCTAGGAGGGAGAAAACACTTCTATGTAGCTGTCAGTACAGCAAAAAGCAGTGTGGTGCTGCACTGGTGGGAACTGGCAAGGAAAAACTCTCAGGAGAGCCAGGACAGGCTGGTCAGCATGATGTCACCTTCCCATGCCCTTTCCCCTTGCTCCCTTCCTCCCAGCCCAACAAAATCTCATGTTTTGTTAGAGTCAGGCAAGGAAACAACACGGGATTAGCTACCTGGTATCATGACAAGGCAAGTGAGAGCAAACAACAGCAAGGAGCTTATCATGAACTTATCTTTGTGTTTTGAGCTCTTTGCTGCCCACTGGTTTTCAGTCACTGACCATGTGGTTTGTGTCATGGAGATGCTGCAGCCTGAAAAATTAGGGAACAAGGAACAGTGATGGTACCCAGCTCTGAATATTTCCATTTAGATCAGTATCCCTTAGCCTTGCATGGTGTTGCTAGCTGATGAAGGGATGGAAACTTTTCCTAGTGCTACCAGCGTGGAGATGAGACTACAAAATTATTCCGTTCCCGCATGCCAAAGGCACAGACGATTACAATTTTTCTTCTGACTCCTACTCATCCCGCCTTGTAGAGATCAGATTAATCATGGCACATGATCAAAGAGATTGAAATGAAGAAATCAAAAACCAAATGGCTGCAGTTACACTGCTGCAAAACTTGGGTGCAGATAAGGACTGTAATTTTGCTGTGCAATAGCCTGGGCTCGGAGAACTGAGGAGCACAGTGCTAACCCCATGTGTTTTTATCCTAACAAACACCCTGGCTGCCCTGTTTCAATGAGTTAGCACATTGCTAGCTTCAAGAAAAAAATTACTGCCTTTCTGGAGAGTAAAAGCAAGGTGTGAGACCCGTGAAAATGAGCAGAGCTGCAGAGACTTTGCCACGCAGCAGATGCACGTGGTGGCTTCGAGCACTTGTGGGCTGAAGCTCCTGCACACGAAGCCCTGTGTGTCCCCAGGTCACTGTGGGGTCACTGTGCAGCAGCACCTCCCCTGCACCCGAGCACCAGCATCACACCACGGACGAGCCCCTAAATGCACCACCCTTCTCCTGGGACAGAGCAGTTGGTTTAATGAAGGATTACCTCCTGCAAGGGAAACTTGGCAGTGTGGGGCACGTGTATCCCACCCACTCCTCCTCCTC
>VZTT01000454.1:3481-15921 GCA_013400855.1 Buphagus erythrorhynchus
CTCTGAAATACTTCTGAATGCTACATGACTCCTTGTTATTTATCATGTGGTAGAAGGGCATTAAGTAATTTTACTGTGTGCTCAAAAGATTTAAAAATAACACTAAATCTCATTTGTTACTTATTAAATCATGATAATGTAGATCTTGCACAGGTAACAATAACATGAAATAATTTATTAACTAATTAATAATCATCCTACCAGCAAATAAGATTGTAGATAATACGTCTTTATACTGTTTAATGTTTATGTGCCCAAGTTTACATCCCGTTCACTTGTAAGTTTAATCCTTGCTTTTAGGCTAAAAATGCAGAGTGTAGCATCAATATGTGGTTGAAATGAGTAAGTTAGTGGTTGCATAGATGTATCTGAGAACACTGAAGTGTTAGGACTGCTCTCTAGCAATAACTTGCATGAAACAACCCAGACAGTAACAGCACCGGAAAGTGAATCCTTTCAGGGTTGTTCACTGGGGCTGTTTAATTTACGGGCATACATGTGGACCATATGACCACGTGGTTGTTTAACACCTGAATTCCACTGTGAGCTATTTAAAAATTGTTCCATTAGCAATGGATTCTGGCATTTGACCTAGTCCTATCAGCACTGGAGACTTACCAGAAAAGTAATTATTAACTTATGTTAAACAGAATTACAGGCAAGCTGAGTCTCCCTCAAGAGCAACACTGAAGAGAAAGCAATTTAAACTGCAGAAGATATCTTTGGGTAAACTCAGAAAAGGCAAAAAATAGGGAATCTATCCCTTTTGGGAAATCATTTGAAGAAGAAAATATTTGAAGGAGTAATGATTTTCTCAGACAAAGTCTGGGTCACACAGTCAGCCAAAGAACAATGAATCAATACAATATATGAAGTTCTAGAGAGCATAAGGACAGAAATTTTCACAAATGATGTCAATCAGGATTTAGACATTGCAGTGATTGAAATCCCTATATGACACATGCTTAAGTCTGTGAGTCAGTCTAATGAATGATATTTAAATTAGACAGATTCTGCAGAAAACTGGTCAAAACCATTTATTTTCCTATTAATTAAGCCTGTTTTACACTCCCTTATTTAAAACCCAAAAAGTTTCTGATTGTGACTAAGAGATGTGCATTTTTTTCATTATAGAGTCAGTTTCTTCCTGCAATCCCATATAATTTGTACATCCTTATGCTTATATAATGCATCTAGAAGGTATATAGCATATCTAGAAGATATGTATCATACATACATCAACGCTGTATGTGCATGTTATTTTTTCTTTCTCCAGAAAGTGAAATATAAAATCTTAACATTTTCAAGCTGTGTTAGACAAAAACTTATCTGTCATGCTAGCTCTGTTCTCTGTAAGTGCTGCTTGTGCCCCAGCATCCTTTGTGGACTCCGAATGCCTGGAGAGACTCTACTCGTGTGTGCTTCATAAGCAGTAACTTTGTTGTCACACTAGCAAGTCTACTCTAGGGAAGAGTGACCTTATTAAATTAATTTCTAACTGGAAATTAGGTATTAGAGAGCTGTTAGTATAGCTTTCATAATCCATTAGGAATTATTTTTATTTTTACTTTTGTTATAAATCCTGTTGAACCTGCTGTATCAGACTGAGATATTCTGCTGTATGCAGCAGGTACTGCTATTGAGTGCAGTATTTGAGTCACTGCTTTGCTTGTCTCAGCTGGAAGATGTTCTTTGTGTATCTCATAATGACCTGCCCTGCTGACTAATTTGATTTAATCTTTTGAAAAGGACAGTGTTGCTCTCTCCAGTTTGTAAATCAGACCATGCTGGGCTGAGGGCTGTACTCACTAGCTTTGTAAACAAATGCTGCTGGGCT
The DNA here is from genome assembly GCA_013400855.1 of Buphagus erythrorhynchus. NCBI lineage: Eukaryota > Metazoa > Chordata > Aves > Passeriformes > Sturnidae > Buphagus > Buphagus erythrorhynchus. The sequence continues at coordinate 5,319 of VZTT01000454.1, forward strand.
TGGACTTCTATCTGCTTTCAAAGCCAGTTCTATATCTTTAAATATGGGATGCAATGATTATTGCCTATTGCAATAGAGCAATGCCCAGGAAGCAGGACAGAGGACAACAAAAATGGCTTTGCTTGAGGAAGCTGCTGTGAAACTCAGCAAGATGCAGAAAGGGAGCTAGCTGCAGTATGTGCCTCAAAACTCATGACTGGTCAGCACTGGAGACCCAGCTTATGCTGGGAGAGAACAACCCATTGAATTCTCTCAGAGAGAGCCTTGTAACCATGTAACCATGCTACAGAAAATTCCCTAACTACAGAGCAATATAGAATACAGCAGTACAGAATAAACACTGGGATGGGCTGATGATGGAGTGACATCTGCAAAGCAGCAAGGTTCTCTGCAGAGGAGTTCTTTACGTGTAGCTGATCCCTGTATCTGCAGTTTTGAAAATAATACCTTCCTGTGGAAGAAATTAAAATAAAGCTAAAACTTGAAGGGACTCCAGCTTCCTTTATTATCCCTGAAATTGTCACTGATTCAAAGAAAAACTCAAAGCATTCTGTAATGTTTTTTCTCCTTGGTTTTGGCAGCATTACACCGTTGCTGAAGCTCTCCGTCTGTTAAATGTCTGGAAGACCATGTAGTATTACACATAACTAGGGCAGTCACTTCCCTTTGTGTCTGATCCAGCAACCCAGTATGATTTGTGCAATCTAGAATGGCAAGAATTAACATGACACATCTGAGAAAACGTGAGACCAGCTTCGCAGCTAATAAAACAGAAGACAGTTGATCAAATAAAAACATCTGCAAATTTTATTTTTCTTGTCTTTGATTAAGCATGACACAGGCTAAGAGTGAGAAACTTGTAAAGTCTAGACAGTACCAGATCTTATAAAGATGCTCAGTATGGGTACTAGGATGTAATTAGCTCCTTTCAGCCACTCATTTTTGCCTGTGGAAGGACCAGGCCAACTGCAGCTTGTGCTGCTTCCTTTCTTTCTTCAGAAGTGGATGATAGGATGGGGGATTTGTGGGCAAAGGCCATGCACTGCAGCACCACAGCTGCACCTTTTCCACGGTGAGAAGCAATAATGGTAGCCCTTTACCCACCTGAAAGTTCAAGGGGACACTGTTTCCTGACCCACTCCTACTCCTGGGACCTTCCAACACAGACTGTAGTGTAAACCAACATAAAACCAGACTCTGAAGTACTGGAATAAAAGGGATCTCCTTTTCGTTAACATTTTTTTCCCTTGATAGGAACAGGAAGTATTTGATATCTTCTCTGTGCATGACAGAGATGATCTCTGCTGCAGAGTGGCTATTAAGTGGCTTTTAAGGTGGATGGCATCATGCTGGGCTTCAGGGGAGTGTGCTACAGCCTGGCTTCACACTGGTGCTTTAGGATAATGGCTTTTGTGAAAAACTGTTAAAGCTCTTTGCATCAGGCTACGAGTACTGTTTCTACATAGTGTGAGACATGCTATAACTTTTTTTTCTGCTGAAAATGACAAATCTACAGTTCTTACCCCTCTGCAGGGTGTGAGAACATTTCAGCTCACCCAGAGCCCATAAAAAAAATCAAGATTCAGAGACCAAAAGGGTTTCTTGTTTTGTAGCCAAGTATCACTTCACTACAAAGAAAGAGAAATAACTTGAATTTTGAACCCTTTTCTCAGGAATTGTTAAATAGTTTGCAAGAGCTAACGAAAAAAGGTGATGGGAACCTCAAAGAGAGATTATCTAGTGTTCCTGAAGAGCATGTGTTTTTAAAAGCTGCAACCAACAAAAATGTCTATCTCCCCTTGTCGAACTTATTGCAGTATTCTGTTTTCCTCAGTGTTAGGAAGATTTTCCAGTATTTAACAGGAATCTTTCTCCCTTCAAATTTATTTCTTTTTAAAATCTATTTTGGCCATTGAAACAAGCCCTTTCTTTTTGCAGCGAATTGGTTATGTGTTTAAAGATTGTTCTTACCAGCAGGTTAAACAATCCTGTCCTTTCTCCTATTTATTCTTTCTATAGGTATGACAGAATTATTTCCCTCTGTGTGGATCCTGTGCAGTTAGTTTACAGTTTTTGAAGTGCAGTTCAGAGAACTTAATACACCATTCCATCAAAGGCCTGACTAAAGATCAGTAAAGCAGAAAGCAATACTTGTGGATAAACATCTGAGTATGGCTTTGTCTGTCTTTTTGCAACAGCAGTACTTTGTTGACTCATATTCAGCTAGTGATTCATTATTATCTGTTCTTGGACAAAACACATAAACAAGGTTTATCCCTAAGGATAATCTTATATGAGACAGTCCTATATACGGAATTTTTCCCTTCAAGACTTAAAAAACTTCTAATTCATGGGAATTCTTGGTGGTGCTTAGTTTTGGACTAAACAAAAAATCCAAAATTCTTCTCTCAGTTCAGGTACACGAATCACATGTCTGGAGTATCACTTAGTCCTTTTATGCTACATCACCACAAGCATTATTTTTTCTTAAGTAAGAATGATAATTTGTCAAACTGGATGCCACCCTTCCTGCTAAAAACACTCTGCTAGTGAGGGGGCTGAGTCTGGAAACGTTTTTCAGCCTTTCCTTTTCCTGTAAGCCTGGGAAGGCAATGTGCTATGGAAAACATGCACATGTTTGTAGTCTAAACTTTATACTCAGTTTCTGCAGAGAAGAAACTGAGCAAGATTTGCAAATGTGCCCCTTTTTAATTTTTACTTTTTTTCCCATATTTTGCATCAGAGAATCTAGAGTTCACAGAATCACAGAACATCCTGAGTTGGAAGGGACCCACAGGGAATATCAAGCCGATTTCCTGGCCCTTCACAGGACACCCCAAAAATCCCTCCATGTGCCTGAGAACATTGTCCAAACACTTGAACTCTGTCAGGCTTGGTGCTGTGATCACTTCTTTGGGGAACCTGTTCCAGTGCCCAATCACCCTTTGGATGAAGAACTTTTTCCTGATATCCAGCCTAAACCTCCACTGACACAACTTCAGGCCATTCCCTTGGGTCCTGTCACTGTCACCACAGAGCAGAGATCAGTGCCTGCCCCCCCACAAGAAAGCTGTAACTGCAGTAAGGTCTCTCCTCAGTCTCCTCCAGGCTGAACAGACCAAGTGCCCTCAGCCACTCCTCACACAGCTTCTCCTCCAGACCCTTCACCATCCTCATGGCCTTCTTTTGGACACTCTCCAGTGTTTCATGTCTTTTTTATTCTGGCACCCAGAGCTGCCCCCAGCACTGGAGGTGAGGCTGCCCCAGTGCAGAGCAGAGCAGGACAATCCCCTCCCTTGCCCGGCTGGTGATGCTGTGCCTGATGCCCCCAGGACAGGGTTGGCCCTCCTGGCTGCCAGGGCACTGCTGGCTCATGTTCAGCTTGCCATGGACCAGAACCCCAGGGCTCTTTCCATGGCACAGCTCTCCAGCCTCTCATTGCCCAGTCTGTCTGTACATCCAGGGCTGCTCCATCCCAGGGGCAGAATCTGGCACCAGCCCTTGTGGAACTTCACATGGTTGATGATTGCCCATCTCTAATCTGCTGGGGTCTCTCTGCAGGGCCTCCCTCCCTCTGAGGGACTCAACAGCTCCTTCCAGTTTTGTATCATCTTTGAACATGCTCAGTGTCCCTTCCAGTCCTGTGTCCACGTGATTTATGAAGATATTGAGGAGCACAAGGCCGAGGATGGAGCCCTGTGGAACCCCACCAGTGACAGGTCACCAGTCTGATGTCACCCCAGTCACTGTAACCCTTTGTGCCTGACCCATGAGCCAGCTGCTCACCCATCACAGGATGTGTTTATCCAGCTGTGAGCTGGACACTTCATCTGGAAGGACACTGAGAGACAGTAACAAAAGCTTTGCTGAAATACAAAAAGATTCCATCAGCTGGATCCCCTTGGTCAGCTGGGTGCATTACCTTGTCATGAAAAGAAATCAGGTTTGATAAGCAGGACTTTCCCCTCATGAAGCTGTGCTGGCTGTAACTGATGATTGTGTTGTCCTTTAGGTGTATTTCAGTACCTCCCAGAGTAATTTTCTCCATAACTTTACCAGACACTGAATCGAGGCTGACAGGTCTGTAGTTTCTGGGTCCTCCTTCTTGCTCTTCTTGAAAACTGGAACAATGTCTGCCAGCTTCCAGTCAGCTGGGACCTCTTGGGATTCCCAAGACTACTTAAAAATTGAGAGAGGCTTTGTGATGGCATCAGCCAGGAATTTGAGGATTCTTGAATGAATCCCATCAGGTCCCATAAATTTGCAGGGAGCTGGAACAGAAGATCACACATAGTTTTGGGATGGAGTGTGGGTTGATCATTCAGAGTCATGGTCCTCCAGCTCAGGGCACCAAGACCCTCTTGGTCCATCACTTGGGTAATATGAATTTGGGATCTTAGCATCATATTCTCTTTTATATTATATATAAAATATGTATTAACTATTATATTCTCTTAGGATAAGATGTTATATGGTCTGCAAAAATGTGTTCACACTACCTGATTCTTGTGAGTATAGTGAGACAATCACAGCAATTAAGAAGCCTCAGTTCATTTTCTCTTTCTTTCTTTCTTTCTTTCTCTTTCTTTCTTTCTTTCTTTCTTTCTTTCTTTCTTTCTTTCTTTCTTTCTTTCTTTCTTTCTTTCTCTCTCTCTCTCTCTCTCTCTCTTTCTCTCTTTCTCTCTCTCTCTCTCTCGTGTAAGAGATCCTTCTAGATTTCATTACAGTATTAGCTGCAGTTCTAAACTTTAAAAACTAGGTGTTTAGAAACCTAATCTCCAGAGCTGGTGAAGGTTTGGAGCTTCATCAATCCTATGGGGAAGGCTAGCAGAGCTCTGTCCTCATGGTGGTCATGTACTTCAGCTCTCATGGTCTATGAGGTATCTCAGAATTTAGATTTCCCTTTTCAGTCTCTCCAGAATTATGTGTGCTAAAAAGTTTCAAAATATTTTCTTAAACACATACAGGTTTTTCAAGATTTGGGCTCACTTTACATAGGATGCTAGCAAGAACAGGAAAAAATAATAGAAATGCTTTATTTTATGGCTTCCAGGTGCTGTAATTTTCAGTTCATACAGACAGAATATCATTGGAAATCATGCCAGGATTATTAACAGGAAAATTCTTTTTGTATGTTTACTTGATCGTGAATTGCCAGATACTCTTGGCATTGTAAAAACAGTGCAGACTCAGAATATCATGCAGACATAATTTTCTGATTGAAGACCTTACTGTTGGATTAAATTCCTAAAACTGGGAACTCTTCTGAAGTGTTTGAAGCTGCTGTATTTATTAATTTGGCTGTATTAAGTTCACCTTGTCAGTTCATCCAGTGGTAGCTCAGACTCATACTTAGCTAATAAATATGACTTCTTCAAATCTAGGCACTAACATTCTGCTTTTTCAAGAATTAACAGTAAGTTCATTCATCAAGTCTTGATTTACTCAACCGTCCAAAACAGATTTGAGCAGCTAGTGTACTTTAGTCACTATAAATAAAAAATTGCTGATTCAAAAAGTGACACTAAACCTGGAAAAAGAATCCAGAATTTCTGCTTGAAAATACTAAATTTATTTCAATAACTTCAAATATATAGGAAGTACAGAAATGCAAAACTGTAGAAAGTGCAGAAACATTCAGTTATGACTATTTAAGATAGCAAAATGTGGTTTTTTCTGCCTACTTTTCCAGAATTTCCTTCCTTGCAGGTGATATAAACTATAAGCACTGTATTGATTATTTGGATTTATATAAAATTAAAGGGATATCAATAAATGGAGAATTTGAGACTGATAAAGCTATTATCAAATAATAATAATAGAAATTTTTAATTCAGAGAGTAAAATTGCACCTTCATATCTTGAATGGGGAAAGTAAGTTATGATGGCTAGGGATTTTATCTGTGGTTATATTTGTCTAAAAAATTCTGGGTTTTTTCATAACATAAAAGAGGAGGTTTATCTAGTCAAACTCTTGTTTGGCAGATACATAATCAAATGAGCTCTTCAGAAAAAGTGCACCAAATTCTTCAAATATAATCTTCAATTCACAGAGTTTTCTTCTGTTTTAAATTGAAAACCCCAGAAAAAGTCATCACTTGGTGAATTTGAGACAAAAGTACATCTTTTTAGATCACCCCATCATCTAAGCTGTTTAGTCTGTTTCTTCTTACTATGCTTTTTTTCCTGGCAAAGTGTGACTAGGAAACAATACACTCCTTGGCAATTGAAATATAAAGAAATCATCCAGGAAACAAAACAGTGGAATAGTAAGATGTGATGTGACAAGTTCTAGTGTTAGCTATAGATTCTAGTTAATTTTTCTAGGAAATGTAAAACTAATACTTGTCTATTCTTTCAAACTTTCTTCTTCATAGGAATGTGCCTTATATTTTGTTTCTGTTGTAGAAATACCTGTAATTGTATGCAATGTTTTTATTAAAATATTATTGAGGGATAATTCTGCAATCAATTACTACGGTGTGAACTTCAACAAACTTTAATACATTCCCTGAAATACTCCTCTCTTTTTAGAGGCAGAATTTTGTTTCCAGATTAGAATTCTAATTGAATTTATGAGAGGGGAGATGGTAAATCACAGGAAAGTTGCCAGCCACTGTGACAAGATTTTTGTTGGATATCTTTCTAGCATGCAGGCTTTACTGCTGGGAAGTAGCTGGGAAGATTTTCCTCAGAGGTTTGGTGCAGCAGATAGGTCTGAGGAGGTGGGTGAGTTTGAAGTGTAAAGCAAGCATTAGACAATGCAGGTAGACTTTGGGCCAGATGCCATTTTCCTGACAGCACTGAATAAATTCTGATGTGAAGCTGCAGAAGAGCTGGCCAAGGTTGCTGCCAATAGCTGCAGTGTAAGAGCAGGGTGCTGTGTAATCCCACCTGGAAAAAGGGTGCAGGGGAGTCTGGGCAACCACAGACCAGTGGGTCCTATTTCTGTTCCTGATTAAATGCTGAAGTGCACAATAAAGAATGTGATCACTGATTCCCTCCCAACAGGCCATGCTCATTCATGTGTACATGAATGGGAGGGAATCAGCATGGTAAAAGAATTCTTGTCTGGCTGGCCTGCTGGACCTCTCTGAGGACAGCTATAAAGCACAAAGAAAAAAGAGAGCCAGAGATGTACTTTGTTTTCTGCCATAGATTATTAAAGAGATTATTAGAGAAGTCAGGTTGCCAGAAGGTTGGATAAGAGCTTTTTCCAGGGGCTGAAGTTGGTTAAAGACAAGAAAGCAAATAGTATTGTAAATGTAAATTCTGCTTAGAATTTAAGCCTTCATATTTTCATATATTTTATAGTTTATGGACAATCAGTTCATTGTGTGTATAGACACTTCACAACATTGACTATGAAAATGGTTTCTAATTGTTCTTCTGTCTTATGCATCTGTTTCCTTTGAAAATGTCTTGAAAATATTTGCTGATATTAAAAGATCAGTATCAGCCTGCAAACAACTTGGTCAAAAATATCCTTAGAAGTGTTTATTTATCAGTAGCTTGGAAAAACTGTTAAGATATATAAATGCATCAACATTTAATACAGGTATTCAGCTCTTCAATGCATAGTTAAAGAGTAGCTGTATAAAACCTTTTTAAATAAAATATTCTGGGTTGGACTTAGATTGCAAAATGCCTTCTATATGTTACTGTTTTTCCACTAGGTCTTCCATACTGCAAAGTATGGGTGTTGAGCATATGAGTTAATATTTTTATGAAGCCCAGCTAAATTTTCCCAGGATTTTCAATAACTGCATCATTCAATTTCAGTGTAACTTAGATGCACATAAGGGTAGCAGAGAACAAATAATATTCTATATTACCTGTAGCAACGTGTGTGTCATGTATGCAGGTTAGAAAGCAACACATACACAAGCACTGATTAGAAAAAACATAATAAAATTGTTCCAGTACTAGGCTAATTTTCTTCAAAAATGGATACATCATTAATATTTAAGTATTATTAATTGTAATTTATGCACAAACTTTACCTGTACAAACTCACTTGGAGCTCTTCTGCAGGACCAATGAGATCTTTTTCTATATCCCCATGATAAAACTAATTTATGTGAAAATTTTCAAGGAAAACTTATTAAGGCAGTGTTGTAGCAATTAGAATCTTGTATGTCATACACAGACTTGAGATCACAAGCTGACATAGTTTCAAGCCACCACAACTGTTTTCGCCCACCTGGTAACATTTTTCAGTAAAAACAATAAAGCAATAATGTGTCCTTCTGCCTGTCAGAAGCTGAAGTAACCAGCTGTGTTTTCTGTGGCACTGCTTGGGCAAGGCTTTTAAAAGGGTTGAGGGTCTTTGGCCTTTCATCTTATTTTGGTTTCTGATGCAGTAGCTGGCACTAATGATTAGGCTAGGATGTGTCCTAGGATGCTAATGATGTGCCTAGGAGAAGCAGCAGAATTTTGAGGAGAAGTCCTCTCCATTGATAAAAATGTCATATGTATAGCAAACAATGTAAAGTTTTGGGTTTTTTAATCTCTTCCTCTATGCACACTCTCCCCAGCAATTTATTTCAATTTGAGACTCCTCCAAGACTCTTGCTATAATCACTCAGACAGTGGAATTAACCTATTCCAGAAACAGATAAGTGTTAATATATTTAAATCTGAGGTAAAGAGAGTTGAAAACTGGAAGATTTTTTTCTTCCTCAAAGGAAGGAGTAAAAGAGTAATGAACGCTCTATATTCTGTTTCTTGACTTTCTCCCTCTTTGTGAACTGGCTGGACCCTGTACCCATTAAACTGTTTATGGCAGAGAACTTTGAATGTGTTTTCATTGAAATGCAAGGTTCTGGTGAGAGAGCAGGAGCATGCAGAAAGCCACAGATATGGATATGCTTTTGCTTGCACTAGAACCCTTTTCCAGCACTTTACCACAGTAATATAATTTATGCCATTTCAAGTCTCATTGACCTCGTCTACAGGAGAATAAAGAGATCCAGTGAAGAACGTATTCTGCTTTGGTTCTTAGAAATTTTGCTCCAGAGACATGTTTTGGGGATTCTAGGTATCAAATAACAAGACTGTAACAAAATCTGAAGGGGTAATTACCAGACCCCTAGTATGTCCTTAATTTTTCCCTGCTGTTCTCAATGGTATTTCTCCTGAGGTTAGTCTGTTTTATTACCATCTAACTCACGGTATCTTTATAGGTATATAAACTCTGCCTTTCTGTTGTTAAAAGATCACACTTCCTAACATTGAGATGGGATCACTTACATAAATACTTGCCAGAAAATTAAAAGAGGGTTCAAAGTCAGTCTGAAGTAACAAGCCGACATTGTCACCAGATAAAGATTTCCTTCTGTAATTAGGGCTCAGCCAAAGATCAGAGCCCATGTCCACAGCATTCAACCCTTCAAAACACATTGCTCATGTGCAGCATGCCTCTTGTGAATGGCCTGTTCTCTAACTCTTGATCTGTGTTTGGGAATTATTTGGGAGCAATTATTTGTCAAGCAACTTATCTCAGGGTTTCATTTGTAGGTGGTCAAGTCCTATTGCCCAGGGCTTCCACAGAACTGTAAAACAAGATAATGGTAACTGAGGCCGGGTTGCATTTTTGTGCCCGAAATATCCCAAACCCTGGGGATTATCTAAGCTAAATTAGAGACTTTAAACTAATAGACTTCAAACAAAAGTTAAAAATAAAACTACAGAGAGTAGTGGAGGTTTAGATTCAGTATGAATCTTCATAGCTTCAAAGTTGTCCACTAATTTTAAAAGTGTTCACGTCACTTCAAGGAAGGCTATCTTGTTCATGTATTCCACAATGAGATACCAGGAAAGAGGTATTCTGCTTGTTTCCTCTTTTCACTTTCTTTGTTTCACAGAGACAATTTATGGGGACTTCCCCTTATTTTCTGGCATAATTTGCCTCAAATATCTGGCAAACCATTTAGTGAAACTCATTTGAAGACATTGATAGACAGTAACTGACATTTAATCTAAGTATCACAAACAGTGTGTCTGAAGCTCGTAATTGTCATGCTAATTGCAAAATTTGAAGTATTTCACTGTTCTTCTGACAGAAAGTAGGTCCATAGGCATGTGTGTCCATGTGAAATCTCTTTGAATGCACAAAAGGCCACACAGATTCACTGAAATCTGTCACTTTTGACATTTCTGGGTTAGAAGTTGTTGATGGATGCTAGGGAAGAATCAGATCCTCATTTCAATGTACATATGTCTCCTAAAATTTCCCAATTTTTTTTTCCATATCCCAACACAACAATACCCTGGCAGAATGTATTTAGAGTTGCAGGATAGGTTATTTCACACATTAATAAATAACGTGAATAAATATTGTTCAGGAACAAGTCATGACAGATTGAGACTCTGATGTCCCATGGATAAGTACTCACTTCTTTTATTTTGCACATAAAATAATGCAGATATATAAAATGCAGAAACAGAACCAAAACAAGAACTGACTATAAATAAATAAATAAATAAATAGAACCCCCCATAATTTTCCAACACATGTGGCAATAATTTAATGTGTATTTGGCAGTAGCTTTCCTTGCTTAGCAACTCTGAAATGAGACATACTGGATATTTTCTCTAGGGA
>VZTT01000457.1:7416-18701 GCA_013400855.1 Buphagus erythrorhynchus
ATTAATAAATAATATTATAAATAAATTAATATTATAAAATAAAATACTACTTTTTTCATCTTTAGAAGTACCCAAAAAAGCTGCTATTTTCAATTACACATCAGGACTCACTTTGTGGCTCGATTCCAATGTTTAAGGATACATACTTAGGAATAATAAGAAAAAAAAAAAGGGGCACGGGGGCAGAGGGTGTTCCTGTCCAAGAAAAGTACAACATATTCTCTCGAAGGGGACATGTTAGAAGCAGCCAGTGAGCTGAAGGTCTGCTCTGCAGTCTGAGCTCAGCAGGGTAGGTGTGGAAAGAATGGGGCTCGCATCCCAGTCCTTGGCATCCCCTGGCAGCGCGAGGCTCCTCTCAAGGGCAGAGCCCTGCAGTGCTGCCCTGCCACGCTGGCAGCAGACAAAACAACAGATGCACAAGACCTGGCCACTTCAGGAAAAGTCCTCTGATGCGTTCCTAACTGGATCAGCCACTGAATCTTTCATACATGCACACACAAAGCATACTGGTGATTTAGTGAGGCTGAAATTCTTCTAATCTGGCAAAGTTTCCCCCTCCTTCCAACCCAGTTTTGTCTTCATTGTTCTAAAAATAACACCCATTCACATTCGAAAAGTCAGATGTTCCTCTCTGCACTGTATTTGGCTGAGATGGATCTTTCTCATAAGAGTACAGAAAAGTAAAGGTGAATAAAAAGTATTTATAAATAGCAAATGAATGCTGAAACTAAATTCTGTGGGCATCCTAATGCAGATGAAAACAACTGCAATGACTACTCTTCTTGTAATCTTCAAGCATATAATTAAACACAGATTACTGGTTCACTATCTGAACAAAATAGGAACAAAACAAAACAAAACAAAACAAGAAATCCCTTTTTTCTTGAAAATGGCATACCAAATACATAGAACAAACAAAAGTATGAGGGGGGAGCCCCCCAAAACTTAGTTCTAAATTAATAATAAAATACAATACATACAAATGAACCGAACTGCATACTAATTACACTATAAAGTTATTTATCATTGATTCTTCATGCATTTTCCAAGCAAATAATTAGAAACATTTTATTTAAACAATACTGATCCACCTTATACAAAGCTAACCCTGAAAAGAATGCCATAAAAAGTTTTAAAAAAAGGACAAAAAGAAACCACTCAACAACTAATGGTCCTAATATCCAAAGACAGGTAATTTCAAGAACAAATGCACATTCGTATGCAAGCATATGCGCAGGAGCACATCTAAAGAAACAACTCGAAGATTCATCACAGGGTTTTCTGTCACTGAAGTCATTACAAGTGATTAAAACACGTGGTGGACAAATGGTGTACAGTGAGGTTTTGTGGGGGAGTGCTGGAGGATTTTGTAATAATTTTGTTTAGGTTTGACTTATTTTTTAATTCGAAAAAGACTCTCTAATTCCATCAATCTCAAAGTAGATTGACTAAAAAAACCCAAAGAAATTAAAACTTATAGAAACATCTCTCCATATGAAATTTCATCTGAATTTGAAGATATTGCTACTATTTCAATGTGTGAAACTCTATTACAAGGCATTTGCTCCAATTTTACCAGCTAGGAATTTAACTGAGTATGATTAGTACTAAAAGTGTATCAATGTGCTTATTTAACACTTCATAGTTGGGGCTTTTTAAAGATATCTATTATCAGAGTAACTGAACACTAACTATGTTTAAATTCAAGGTGAGTTTTGCTATGCTTTCTAGTTGAAAAATAACCCCATTAAACTTACACAGGTGAATAAATCAATTAAATAAAACCCAAGTCAGGAAGACTAATCTCCAAACTGGCTCAGACTGCATTAAGAGGTTATGACCATCACAATAAGATGAAGTTCAATAAAAAAGACCCACATTCCAGATGAAGAAGAGAAAAAAAAACCCCAACCAACAATTCCCTTAAATTAACATTATTTGTTAATTGTTTACTGTCATTAATGTAACAACTTATTGACATAAGCTTCCTTGAAGCAGAGGATAAAAAGCTTAAGAGTGCTCTGGAATGCCTTACCACAGAAACAGCAGCAGCAATGTATCAAAGAAAATTTGAGGGAGGACTCTGAACATTAAGCTGAAAAGTCTGAAATAAAATTTGTGTTTAGTAAAAATCCACTGCAGAGAAAGTACAGCAACAGAGTGTTGACTTGTGCTGTGATGAGACAGATGTTCTCATGCTGAGCCACCTAAAACACCTTCGGGTAGGGCAACTTCAGTTTGCTAAATTACTGCAAACATTTTTGCAAGATATATTAAGGTGACCAACTCAATTTGCAATACGTGCAAGCAATTTTCCAGTAGAGGAAAAGAAAAATGTAGAGAAACAAAAGCACAAATTTAATTTGGTGATCTCATTTCAAAATTTGGTGATCTCATTCATCTCATCCAAAAGCAGCAGAAAAAGAAATATTCATTATACTATCTCTCCCCTGTCCAGCTGAGGACACAGATAAGGAATTGGCTGGCTGGATGCAGCCAGAGCCTTGTGGTCAATGGCTCCATGTTCTAGCTGGAAGTGGTGAAGAGCCGTGTTCATCAGGGCTCTGTCCTGAGTCCAGTACACTTTAATACCTTTATCCATGACACAGACAGTGTAGTGTGGTTGAGTGCACCTCAGAAGGTTTACAGATGACATGAAGCTGAGTGGTATGGCTGACACAACAGAAGGACAAGATGGATCCAGAGAGACCTGGAAACACTTGAGGAATGGTTTCATGAGAACCTCATAAAGTTCAACAAGTGCAAGGTGCTGCACCTGGGTCAGGGCAAACCCAGACATGAATACAGGACTGTGAGAAGATGTCACTGACAGCAGCCCTGCAGAGAAGGACCTGGGGAGCTCCTGTGGATGAAAAGCTGGAGATGAGGCAGTGTGTGCTTGGGCACGCTGGGCAGCAGTGAGAGCAGCCCGGGCAGCAGGTGAGGGAGGGAATTCTGCTGCTCTCAGGACACCCTGGCTGTGGTGCTGTGCCCAGGCCTGGAGCTCTCAGCACATGAGAAACGTGAACATATCAGAGCAGGTATGGAGGAGGCCACACACCAAGATGGACAGAAGGCTGGAGAGGGTTTCCTACAGACAAGCTGAGAGAGCTGGGGCTGTTGAGCATTGACATGAGCTCAGGGAGAGGGGAATGGAACCATCACTGAGGCCTCTTCCAGCCCAAACCCTCCATGGTGCTCTGAGGAGGAGAGTAAACAGACAGACTGGTGGCAGTGGACAGCCAAGGTCCCACAGATTCCTAATTGTACAGACATAATCATGATGATGCTCCCTTTTCCTCACCTGCTTATTTCAATTGTTAGTTGCATTCTTAGGTCTTGTTTTTAATTAGATGTTAAGCTCTTTGATGAGAGAACTTTTTGGTATGTTGAAGACCTCTGGTGGTGTTATAAAACAACTAAGATTTAATGTCTGAAACCATGCTATGGTAATGATTCTTTGCATGAAGAGCAATGCTGTGGTAAAGTATGAGTCTTAAGGTAAGTGAAAGTCTTACCAGAAAACTCAGGAAAAATCTTCAAAAAAACTAGGAGGCAATTTGATTCATTTCTGGAAACAGGATATGGTAATATTTTTTTTTTTTAATAATAAACAATGTTATTTCAATGCCAGCTTCCATAATCCCTTTAAAAAAATAAATGGTAACTCCTCTTCTGATTTCTGCCTAATGGTTTCCATTCAATAGTTAAAAGAAAAAAAGGAAAATATTTTAAATCTCACATAACACGAAAACTACCCTCATAATTAAAAGTACAAACATTCAGACTAATTTTCTTAATACAAATGCAGTCTGTACTTGCTCTATGCCTTCATCAACCACCATCAATACGGTGATAAAACGTTCACATCCAATGAACTTTGTTTAACTAGTATTTTTTACACACTATTAATCTGACAAAAATGTCTCTAAAGTAAATAGAGGAGTTTACTACTGAAGGCATGAGCTACCTCAAAAAAAAGTAGAAGAATATTATTTACAACTTAGTTACTATAATCTAGAGAGAAGAATCATCCAGATTAGAAGTTTAGATATCAATGGAAAAATATATAAACATAAATAGGAAATGGCAGATATATTGCCTTTCTCCCATAGAGAAAGGCAAGCCAGGCAGAGTGTCTCCTGCTATGCTGACAGCTTCTTGCATGAGAGACTCCTATTACAGCAGAAGCATGTCTGGATATGTAAGTGACCCAAAAGAGGACCTGAAAAACAGGTCCTGAGAAAAAGGAGATACATCTAAACAGTAAATAATGTTGGCAGACCTACCAGAAGAAAGGTAATAAAAAAACCTTATAATCCTGATTTTCATCCTTCATGTGTTTCTCTATCCTTTGAGTCTTCAAAGTTTAATTATGGAGTATGGAGGGTGGGAGGAGGAGAAGGGAAAAAAGAGGGAAGGCAATGCTCCTGGCAAAGGGCAAGAAGGGTGGGTGAGGGAGGAAGAGAAGGGAAACTACTCCAGGGAGTCATGGGAGAAGACAGTAAAAGGCTGGCATATGAAGAAGTTCTGAATTGAAAAAAATTCTAAGGACAAGATGCTTCAGGCATGAGCAATGAGTTCATCATGATATCTGAGATTTATATTAGTTTGTAAAAATATAGAGACTTGCAGCATCCAAAAGTCAACATTTGCATAACTGACTTTCTTGTTTCTTATATATCTAGCTACTTCTTGTACAAACAGTCTTCTAATATTCAGGGAAATAAAAGTAACTCGGGAAATGTGAATGCAGAAGTCTACACACAGAAAAATACTGTCATTTATTTCCTACAAAAGAAAAGTAAAAACTACTAAGAAAATAAGGGCTGGCAACAATATAGGGCATAGCATGTCTCAGAAGGTTAAATAGAACTTCCCAAAGTCCAGTTATACTTACTGACAAAGGCTGCTAGGGAGATGCTGAAGTGAAAGACTCTAAACCACAGATGAAACAGCTGCCTTTTGGTTGCAAGTAAGCTGTACAGACCATATACATATATGGACAGGCTTAGATATTAGTTATCAAGGAACTAGAGGGATGTATATCAGGACATTTCCTCACCCATCACAGGCAGCAATCACAGAGCAGCAGCACACTGTCCCAGGCCTAACCCAGTACATCCAACCAAAGCAGTCACTGCTCAGCAGGCAGGGAGACAACATGCCGGATTACAGTTTTAACCACACCATATTATTTCTTTCTACTAATGTTCTCTTTGTGCCTTTCTAGCATTAGAAGAATAATCTCCACCTTCCTTTGGAATCTAGACAGAATGGGTGATACACTATTTGCTCAGACAAAAAGTCAGAAATAATTCTTTTAATCTCCTTTGGATTATAGCACTTCCTTTGTTGTTGAAACTACATACTAAACCAGTTTAAATGCAAGTTTAACAATTAGGCCTTTTTGTGGTGCTAGATATGCATTTTATGTTCCCATCCACTAATATGTCAAAAAGCAAACCACACACAACCCACCAAAACACCAATTTACAGAGCTGAATACCTACTGCTGGAGAGAGATTTTTCTAATATATAGGAGTCATCCCCCCACAGCCACAATAGAGAGAGCTAAAAGGCAATCAAGTAACGTAAAAAGTCTCCATTCTGAGCTGAAATTTCAAATATGGATGTTAAATGAATTTCACAGTCTATTTGCATCAATTTTTTCAATTAAACAAAATTCTTTATAGTTTAGAATAACTCTATTTCTCTTCTTGCACGGTAAGATATTTTTAAAAAACAAAATACTTTCAAAATAATTTGCACAATATTTTGCAACAAAATGCAGCTCAATTACTTTTTCCCATCGCAAGGTATTTACTAGACTGCAGTAATTCTCTTAACACTTCTAAAGTTTGAAACACACCTTCTGTTGAATGCTATGAGTCAGTTTTAATGACAGTGTTATGTTCTATTGCTCTGTAGCTTATGCAAGAGAATGAATTTGCATTAAGTACCCAACTTTAGAAGCCACCTTCTCTTCTCCTTTGTTAATACTGAATAAAGGTAAAAAAGGGCTATATTCTCTGCCTGCTTTCTTATTGTTTTAAAAGAATAAATCTAGTTAGCTGCCTGTAATATAAAATGGACACAATTTTTTTAATTGTCACTCTACTAATATGGGGGGAGGGGTGTGTGTGGGGGGGAGGTCTTGTTATTGTTGTTGCTGTTATGGTGTTTTTCCAGAAAGCCAGAATACAGATAAAAAGAGTAAGAGTTTTCTTATTTAGTAAAATTTCAGAACTTTAAACTACTTCTTCTGCATGAAAACTAACAGTTAACTTCAGAAGAAGAAGAATAAAACAGTCTAAAATGCTAATTCAAGAGAGGAAAATAAAATGAGGGAGCAAGAAGACTCACTGCTATCATTAGGGTGAGGGTGTGCAATACCTTTGTCTTCCTCAAGAAATTCAACATGAAAAAGTTGTAACACAACATCTTTTTCCACTAGGAGTCTTTTAGTCCAGACAATGGTCCAGTTCTATTATGCCTTTCTGTAATTTGCTTTGTCCTCTCATTTAAAATTCCCCAACTCCTCACACCCCCCCAGTACAGTACCTCATACTTATGTTGGGAGTATTTTGGGGAAGCTTTTTGTTCTTTTGTGTTTTTCCAACACGATTACACTTCACTCAGCTCAACAAAATGAGGGTTTGGCCAATTTTGACAGAGGTTAAGACTGGCGAATTTTTAACTGGCTCTCATGCAAACTGATGTCCAAAACTCCTCACAAATACCCTTGCTATACAGACATACAAGGTCAAATATTTTTTCTTATCTCTGCAGATTATATATATACACACACACACACAGAAAAGTACATATGAGTGCACCTACTTCTAATGACAGGGGACAAAGTCCTTCTTCCAGCAAATTTAATTTCTTAGAAGTCCAGCTGAATAACCACCTTTCTTGTCTTTATTGAAAGTTATTGTGAATTAAATGGATTACCTCTTCTACTCTTTCTGCTTTCTAGAAATGAATCATATGTAAGTCAAAAGCTTCACTGAATCATAACTTACTATCTTTTTAGCACTTCTGAACAGATCCTAGATTCCCAAGCAAGAAAAAGGTAATTTACTTCCTATTTTAGTCTAAGTTCACAAGGTAAACTCTACAAAAATGAAGAAAAGGACTGATGGGCATCCTCCTCCATGGTTGGAAGATCTTCTATAAAAGGCTATGCTTTTACAGTAATAAATTACATTTCTGCAGTGCAGAAAAGAAAACCAGATTTCTCATATACCAGTGGACTAGAAGACTGATACAGACCACCACTTTCTGAAAGCTCTATGTAGAAAACACTTGTAAAATAAAGCAACTCTTTGGACTGAAGAAATTATACGCTTTACAAACCTGCAGAGACAGCAGCTCATGAATTAACAAAGGACCGTCACCCACATGAGGGTAAAACGGATACATGGATCCCACTTTGCCCAGCATATTGGAGAACAATATTCACTTCTATGAAACAACTGTAAGGAAAATGTCAACTGTCTCCAGCACTAAAAGAGTAAATTTCTCAAAATAGAAGGTCTGTCATTATTGCCATGAGATGTGAACACAAATTATACTGCCATTTTTATTAATTTGAAAGTAAAAACAGAGAGGCAAAATCTAATAGCATTCTGATCTTGTTTGGGGGTGTGAGGAGGAGGTATCAGCCCTTTTCTTTTACTTATGTAAAAGCAAGCCTTTTTTTTTTTTTTCTCTTAGAAGAACTTCTCCATATAGTACTTGAATCTGCTCCAATAACAAGCTCTCAATTCATTTCAGAAATATATTCTAGCTCTAGAAGTTCAATTAATTGTGGGGAAGGGGGGAGGAATCCATCAGCACATTTTCTAACTATTAGAAACTTGTTTCTTGGCAAGCTGAGAACTTGGCCAACTGAGAACTTAAAAAATTTTGTACCCTTAACTCCAGTGGCAGTGAAGTGCAATGATCTTACTTCTAGTTCAGCCTCTAAGCAGCAGTAGCAGCTAAGTAACACCAGAAATAGAATATGGAATGCAGTTAATTTCAGGCATTTTGAAAGTCTCCTCAGCACACATTAACACATCAAGCGAGATAAAGGTTAATGAAATATGCACAGATATTCATACTGCCAACAAAAGCAACTATTTTAAGCCTGATGGAAGTGTTGATGGACTTTCTCTAAGATTATGTTAATTTATGTTCAGTGTATAGTTTTATCAATAATTTAAAACTGTAATGTCAAATGCCATTATTAGGAAGACAAATACATTTGCACCAAAAACCTGAATCAATGTTATCTTGCAACAAAAGGAGAAGTAAAAGATTTCTTACCTCCACACAGTTTTTAAATGCAGCATGCCATCAAAAATAGTTTGCATCCTCTTCTTTCATGTGAGAAAAGGGAAATCCCCTCCCAAGACACAGCACACAAGCAAGCTCTCCTCAAAGCTGTTTGAAAACTTGTGTCTACTTGAGGAAAATACTGAAATGAACGTTTAGTAAAAAGAAGAAATAATATTTAACCACGTCTGAAGTATCCAATTGAAGTGGGAAAACATTAAAACTTTCAGAGTTCAAGAATACAGGCGACTAGAGGTTTAAGCATAATAAACACTTATTTTACTTGTAACAGAGGCACTGTCAAGTGCCCACTAAGCAAATGTAATTCATACAAAAACTCAGGGCTAATTTAGTCAGTGTCCTTTTAGCAGTTCTTTGCCCAATTTAAATTTATCCTGCTTAGTTTATGTAAACTGTTTGGACACTGAATGTGCCAGCTTGAATTTGGCGAGGAAAACATGCTTTTACTATGTACAGCCTGATTTATTTAAATTTCTATCTAATTAGTTAAAAATACGTGTTATGATGGGAGATTTATGCTAAACTAAAAATCAAGACTTTCACCAGTAACATTTTACCATATTTAAAGGAATCGAGAATATTTTCAAAAGTCTACTGCCATGAGAAGTCAAATCTGTCTAGTACTGAAACAATTATAGTGAATATATTGTGCTTTATAGTAAGATTATGCAAACTACTTAGAAAGTGTACAAATCAAAGACATCACAATACAAAGCATCAGCCACTAGTGATGTGTTCCATTCAATTCACAGGCATACAACTACAGAATTCCCTATCCTCAGTACAGTAAGGATCCCAGCATCTACTCCCTACCAAAGTACATTACCATGCTGTCCTTACTCATAGAACTTCGACAACAGAAGGAAAACAAACAAAAAAAACCACAAAAAACCCCCCAAACAAACAAACAAACAAACAAAAAAAACCAACAAAAACCAAAAAACAAAAAAACCACACCTCCAAGACTACTTCATGTTTTCTTCTACATATAATCCAAATCAGTTTTTGAGTTGATAAAAATTTTTCACCCTCAAAAAAATCTTCACACAATGAGTTTCACATACTCTGCATATAAATCAGCAAGAGACCACTGAGGATTGCCAGAAAAAGACCACTGAGGAGCAAAGGACTGCTGTATCACTTGTGTATTAAATTCCACACACAAATGAAGCCAAAACCTTGACAAGCCTTCAATTAACAACCACCAATAAACTTTCACATAGCAACTCAAGACAACAGGAAATAAGAACACAAGGCTCTAGTTCTCTGCATTGCCTTCCCAGGATCTCAGTCCCATGTCCTGGAGGGATATAAACTCCTTTTTTTTCCTGCAGCAAAGACAAACAGCTTCCAAAACCTGGCTCAGAGGACCCATACAATCTTAATATTCCCTCCAGAAAGTTACCTTAAAAGGGAAATATAAACAGAAGTTTTGGGTAGTGGGAGTACAGCAGTGTGGGAGTGGGAGTACAACCTTACAGCACTGTCCAATGTAATCTCATGTCATCCCTACACAACAGATAACAATCCATCATTTCAGTGAAACAGCAAGGCACATTTTCCCCATTGCAAACCACGAAATTCTTTCTAGATGTGTCAGTGAGACCACACCAGAGAAATGTCAATAGGCCAAGAACACCTTCACTAGGAGTAAAACAAGCACCTACGCTCACGCTTGTAACCACAAACTGGGCTTCAACAGCTCACCTGAACTGAAAAGAGTAGAAAACTCAGGTAATTACAGCCAAAAGGAAGAAAGGAATCAACATTTGCTAAGGGCTTGGCTTCCAGCAAAGGTACACCTCCACTGAGCTGCTCTTTCAACAAGTAACTTAGATCAGCATGCTTTTCAACACTCATGGGTTATTTGGCATCAGTATATAAACCAGTTACAATCACACATACTACCTTTATTAAAAATCCTCACCTTTATAAAACATAATTTGATTCACAGGAAAGCACTAACCAATTTATTTACCAGCTTCTAAACACTCCTATATGAAATTGCAAGTATCAGCTTTCATAAATAAACTCTTGACACCATAAAACCTATCAGGCAGTAGAAACATAGATACAAGAAGCTCCAGATACATCAACCAAGTGTCAGAAGCCAGAAACACACCGTTATATATATATACAGTGTATATTTTTATACACATGCACACATAATATAAACACACTATATAGTATACACAGTAGTAATAAAACATAGTATGAGAGAAAACCTGAAGAAGCATTTGTCTTGGAGAATGTCCCGATGGCAGACCTATAACCACACCCAGACTGTGAAAAAAACCTGGTTTCCAGAAGTGAGCAGCAGAGCAGAAGAAGGAGGTGCACTAGGTTAGAACTACAGAAGACATGGCTTGAAGGGAGTAAGCAGAAGAGCAGAGCGTGCTCTGCTCTAGTTCAAAACGGGAAAAAGTCATTCAATCAGACTGCTCAGGACTCAGGCTATAATCCTTATTACGTTTGTGGAACATTTCAAACAAGACAAACTAGAACAACATGATGACAGATGTGCTTTGACTGCAGTATCCAGAGCAAAAAAAACCCGTCAAAAACAACCAAACAACAACAACAAAAACCTGTATCACATTTACAGCACAAACCAGCAACGACAAGAAAACAATTCATACAAAACCCAAGTCAACAAATTTAAGAGCGCAAGGATGAGCAGATAAAAATTCAACAGCCTCAAGAGAGCTTGTACTGAACACTATTCACTTACATTAACACAAAGCATATTCAACTGCCCAAAGTTTGCTACTTTTTGCTGATTTTTTAATTGCTGGCACTGCCTCCCAATATCAAACCAACCTACTATAATATGCCTATACCAACAAAACTAAAGTCTACAAAAGTACTGCTAAGTTTCATTCCATTTTCTCCTCTAACTGCTTGTCTAATGGCACACAATTAGTTTTGAAAAATCTCTA
>VZTT01000500.1:0-23894 GCA_013400855.1 Buphagus erythrorhynchus
AATAGCAGGAAATAAGTTTTTTTTCTTTTTCAACATAATACTAAATTCAACTTAAGGAGATAGTTAATGCATTAATTGTTTTATAGGAATCTCTCAAACAGACACAATAAATGCCTTCAGCAGTTCCAGATTCACAAGATCAGAGTCAGAAAAGTAGATGATATTTGGTGCAGAGTGAAAAAGCAAATGCCAGATGATTCAAAAAGGAAATTTTGTTGGAATGTGTGTGCAGTAATATAAAGCAAGTACATGCTACGTACTGGTGCATAATTCATTTTGCAAAGGCTTTGTAGCATTCAGTGCTTTATCTACTATGAAGTATGATTGTTGCCATGGTGAATTATTTTTTTAAGTTATTCAGTGGAAGAGTAAATAGTCATTTCCAGCTCTCAGTAATTGCCACATCCCAGTTCCTTCCTCTCCATGGCCATCTTCTGCCTAGCTTCTTTTCCTTGCATGTATATTTTAAAGGCACACACTGCATGCAGAGTAGATACTTCCCTGTCACCAGAACTGTCTCCACAGTTCAGAGCTTTAGGAGTGTTTGTCCGTCTGTAGAAAATATGAAGAAGGATGATCCCTAATGCTTATATAAGTCATGCACAGACCTATTAAAATGAACCCCAAGCTGTATGGGAAACAGTGAGCACAAGCTTGTTAAATAGAACTTTTTGTTTTACTTGCAGTTTTGTTGTGTTCTGTTTAAAGTCAGTGCTGGTGTATAGCATCAGGAATTTTCTCACACCCATCTTTACTCTTCTCCTGTTCAAATGGTTGAGCTCTCAAATCCCTGCCTGTAGAGACAATCTAGGGGTGCCTAAATGCCAGTAGTTTCTAAATGTAATTCTAGTGACTTTACTGGCAGGTAGGAGTAGACAATGAGAATGGCACTGACAGTGTGTAAAGTCTGATTTTTTGTGATAAAAACGGACATAAATTGAGTTTCTGTAGAGCCTGGAACTGAAATTTAAGGCTTTTTTCTTCCTAGTCTGAAGATTCTGTGTTTTGGGACATGTTAAAGACCCAAGGTTTCAGCAACCTCCCTTAGAAGCCACCTGTAACTATTGTTGTGTTTTACCATCTCTGGGAAGTGCTGAATTCACAGTCACTGACTGGAAAAGATTTAGTGGGGAAACACAGTTTTGTTTGTTTTCTGTGTGATGTTTGTTTTCATTTCAATTCTGTTGCTGTTTCCTCTCTGAGCCTTACTGTTGCTATAGACAAATTTCTGCTTTTGCTGCTTTAAACCTTAAAAATGGCTCTTTTTCTAACAAGCAGTTACTGTTCTTCAAAATGGCATTTATTATTCTACATCTAAGTCTGTTGAGATATACATATGTTAATGAACCTGAAAAGACATTTTCTTTAATCTCTTCTAGCAGTCTGGTATGTAGTAAATAGAATTGTTTTGTAATTTCCAAACTGTTGTAAGATCCTATGTTATCTAATTCTGTATGCTAAGGGGAGGGAGACCCCAGGATTCTGAGGGGAAGGTAATAAAAAGTAAAATTTGAGAAAGTTAACATGACCCTCTGCTGATTGTGGTGTTTCTGCCTGGAAAGTGCAAGCAAACATCACTGTCCATCATACATGTTAAAGTAAAACTCCAGCAGAACCCAAATCAAAGCAAAACCAGCAAGCACAGCCCCCATTGTGGGAATGGTTTTGGGTGTAGGAACTTTGCCCAAAGTGAAGGATGGGGTGCTCTGTACCTCTCTGTGCAGTAATAGCAGAAACGGGAATTTCCTTCGAGTGTGCTGTCAGAGTGCTGCTGTGCACAGGTCTGCTTTGAGATCATTAATGTTTACCTGCTCCATGCTGATGTTTAGGGGTTTGTGGTCTCTCGGTCTGTGGAGCCTGTGAGCAATCTGAGAGCTGTCTTTGGCTGTGTTGTCTGGGTAACTTTGCAGCCCCATAGAAGTTGTGTTCAGCCGTCAGCCTGGATCAGGTCACTCTGCGTCTTCTGTGGTGGTGCTGCAGAAATAAAAGGAGCTTTGTTCCAAAGCCTCTCAATCTCCCTGTTCCAGGGCAGGCTGTGCAGGGAGCAGCAGGCTGTGCTCTGTCAGCTTTGCTGTGCGAGGATTTGGATATTCACTTACTCGGCTGTGCCTCTCACACCTGATTCTGGGGTTTGTGCTATTTGATGCGCTTGTTTTTGCATCTCAATTTGTTTCAAGCCTTTGGTTGTTTGTTTTAGGCTGCCTCTTGCCTGTGTTTTCACTGCGTTGTCTCCTGATACTTCAGTTCTAATTGTGAGTGTACAACCTTGTGCAAATGCCTCCATGCAGCAGAACTTGGAGATATTTCCTGAACTAATAAAGCGCAGGGGACTTGGAGGGGAACAACAAGGCACATAAACAAACACCAAACAGAAAATAACGTCACCCTTGAATTCAGCTTCTGTGTGAGGCACTCGGCAACTGTGTGTTTTTTCAAATGAGCTGTTGTATCTGGTATTAGGAAAAAAAAAAAACACCAACATACACAAACCCATGAAAAACCTCCACCCCAAGGACCTTTCAGGCATGCAGGCAAGGAGTGAAGTGAACATTCTCAGTAGTGTGAGCAGCTATACAACTGAAGAGAAAGTATCACTTCCCTTGACAAAAGATGAAGAAGAAGAGATTTTGGGATTTGGGTTTGTAAAGTAGCCTTCAGTGTCAGATAAAGTAGATGAAATCATGATAAAAATTAAAATATTTAATCGGGTTAGAAACGTAATAGAGAAGTAATGCGACTGTGGGCTTTCACGGTGTGTATTGTGTATGAATGAGTGTACAGCATGTACTGGTGTGGTAGCAAAGGAGGCAGGTGAAAGGCAGGAAATCCCAATTAATTGTAAGGATTTGCATAGCTGGGTGATAGAGCTCCTGCAGTGACATCTGGAATGCACTGGGGCTGAAGGCAGAAGGAGCCCTTTGCTCGTGAGCCAGGACTGACAGTGGAGTGTGGGAGGTTGTGACACTGTCCTGGGGCTCAGGGAACCCCATGTGTGCACTGGGAAACACAGAGGGGACCAAGGCCCCTTTCTGCCTTGGCTCTTGCATGGCATCAGGGAAGGCATTAGTGAAAGACAAATTCTGCCTCATGGCCAAAATGCTGCATAGGTAGAGCTTAGTTCCACACTGAGGACCTGTTTATTCTGTTTTGGAGAACACAAAAATGTAAACTCTGCAGAGGGCTGATAAGCACGTTGTTCTTTAAAACACACACTACTTCAATCTGGTAAAACATCAAATGAAAACATTCTGTCCTTTCTTATCTTTTTCTAATTTAATTCATTGTTTTCTGAGCCTTTCATTCAGTGAGTAGCAGCTCTGGCAATGACAGATATTCTATTATGACTGAAATATGCATTTTGTAAGTCATAACTTTACTTGGTATTTAAATAAACTGTGTATGTACAGCGTGCAAGATTTATGCAGAGCACAGCTGGAGGTATTCTGCTCAGAATTCCTATGGTTTAAAATGTCTCTTTCAAGTTTGAAAATGTGTTGTGAAGTAGATACCATTATGATAATTGGAAGTTCAGCTTCTCTGTCTTGCTCTATTATTTTTTTTGAATACAATTAACACATCACACACATTTCACCTGGTCTCTCCTCATTTACCTCTGACACTTCCTTGATATTTATTTAGACACATGTGGTGTCTTTGCTTTGAACTCAATACTTGGTATATTCACTAGATTTTTTTTAAATAAACATTTTTCTCATTTAAAGATATACAATTAGTTTACACTGTTAGAAAAAGGTATACATATTGATGTCAATTTAAATCTTTTACTTATTTGTTAGATGATCAGGACATAAATTGTATAAAGATTGTAGAGAAAACTGTGATTACTCTCAAATCAAAATACCTGCTGTGAAGTTGCAGAAGCAGCTAATTTATTATAGTTCTCATGAGAAAACAGTACAGAGCAGATATACACAAAGCTGTCTAGAGAAGAAATTAAAAATATATATGAATAATACATTTAATTTAGAATTGCTGTGTTTTCTTTCAGGTAGCATAAAGGTGAAGCATAAATCTCAATGTTTAGTGTGAAATAAGCTTTATTCTTCTGGAGTCAGTAGCAATGCTTTTGTTTCTGATGGCAAAACAAAGACTAAGTTTTGGTTTTAAAATATAATCAAATTCTTAAACTGGAATTAATAACATACTGTTGACATAGTTTTTAACTAAAATAATGTATGTGGTATGCTGTGTTATGTGATATGTATAGAACTGTCAGCAACATAATACCAGTGGCCTGCAGAAGACAATTATAAATTATATCAGATTTATATTTCTGAAGGGAAAAAAAAAGGATCTGACTCATCACATTTCAGTGATCCAGGAGAAAAGAATATGAAAATATCATTAGATGTATTTCATTTGTGGAAATTAGGCTTGAAGTTTTCTTTATTTCTTCTTTTTTTTTCATATCATTTTGATTTTAGGAGCACTTCTAATGCTTGGAGTTTTATTAAGGAATAAGTTCAAAATCCACCCTAAGCTTGGTCCTCACAATATCACAGGAGATTTTTCTGGATTATTTCAAAAATTTTAGCTGCACTTTGGAGTGAACTGGGGCTGTGATTTTGCAGAGTTCCTGTTCACTGTCCCTTCTTTTGGTAGCTGTTTCCGTAGGATTTTCAGTAACTGTTACTGGAAATGTCTGACATTTGTAAATCAGTTTATTACAGGAAAAAGGTATCATTTACCAACTAAGAATTCATTTGCTTTGTCTTAAAATGGAAGTGATCAGCTGTAAGCTTTTCAGGTCCAAGAATGAGCTCCCCAGCAGGAGTTTGTGGCTTGCTGGGCAGTCAGGGCCGTGGCTGGAGCCCTGCTTGTGCAGCTGCCTGTGCTGCAGGCTGGCTGCAGAGCCATCAGCACAGGCCTTTGCTCAGGACATCCAGGCACAGGGGTGCTGCAGGAAACCAGGGGCTTCTTCCAAGGTACCCTGCACTTGGACTTCCAGTTCTCAAAATGCACATTTAAAATTCTCTCTGTAAAATACTCCTTGGAAGACTGTACATATACATATATATNTGTAGTAAAATATTTCAAGTCCTGGCTAAGCTGTAAAGCTTAGGGCTGATAAACAAAGCATCTGAAGCCAAATGGCCCCTTAGCTAACCCCAATTAAAATAAAGATTTCATTGCGCTCTGTCCTGACAGAGAGGGAACATATTGTTGCCTTTAAGGGAGTTTGGTTTAGTTAATGAAAGAATTTATTTCATTTTTTCAAATACAGAACCTAATTAAATAAGTTTCAACTTGACTTGTAGTTGAGGACATTTTAACTCCTTAAAGGTTACTCTTGTGTCCAAGTGTAGTTGTCTTTTGAATAATTCCTGATGCAGTATTTAGGTTAGTGATTTATATAATAAGGAATTTTGTAGTAGAGCTCATGTAACTGTTTGCCTGTTAAATATATATCATAAATATATGTTGTTGACTCCTAAAGTGTTAAAGTTGTTATCGACATTACATTATTTTGATGTATTACATTAATTTGGCATCAAGTGTTACTCAGAGCTAGTAAGTAATGCAGGATTCTTAGAAGTACTGTGGAAATGAAGGTGCCAAGAGTTTGCTTTGAGTGCCCTTTAAAAGCTGTAGATTATATATGTACTTCACTTAGTGTTCAAGGAAAAGAAAAATATATCAAAGAATTATTTAGGTGAAGCTCTCCAAGCAGTAGTTAAAGTCGGTATGTCCAGAATTTTTTTTCTTAGAGAGGATTAATGGTGAAATGAAAGCAATTTGTGAGGATTATATGTGTGATTAGTTTGCCTTTCCTTAGGATCTGTCCGTACTTGTATGGATAAAGCTCATCCCCCATTTGGCAACCAATAATTTATTACATATTCTCAACAAATTCTCAAGAATATATGAAAAATAGAGAACACTTCTATCTAAAGATGCCCTCTTATTACACATGAGAATATTTTACTTGAAAGCAGTCAAGAATAGAAATGCTGTTGCTTGCCTGAATTTCTTGCCTAAAACTGGAGGAGTGTTGAATGGCTGCTGTGTGTCTGGCAGTGAAGCCAGAGGAGGTTTTGGACAGGGATGGTGCTCTTTGGCTCTGCTGTTTATACTTGGTCACAGGATACCTGGAATTAACAGCATCTAACCAGCATTTACACAAAGGGAGGGGGCTTGGAAATTATTTGTTGCTGAAACTGAGGCTAACCAAGAGACTTCATGTTTAAAGGAACATTTTTAGTTGTAACAAGTATGTCAGTATTTTCCCCAAATGTATCTATCAAACTCTAAATCCGTTTTCTTCTGGAGCAGTGGCCTCCACTGCACAGGGAGGACTGCTTGGTTTAAGAACACCCATATGTGCCCCCTCATTTGGGGATTTTAAGCTAATGCTGGAGTGTGTGTTCTCTTCCAAATGCCACTCAATCACGTGCCCTCCTTTCCATATTCAATGGATTGCAGTCCAGCTCTCTTACAATGAGTTTTCAGGTGAGCAGTGAAGCTGTCTCCAGTAAAGGACAATTGATTTCCCTGAGTCAGGGTCATTCCCAAAGCTCTTGGCTGTTTCTGCTTCAGGTCTATGTGATTGTTGCCTTCAACTATGGAGGTAAATGATACTCAAAGAATTCCTGCCTTTGAGAGGAAATTAATAGTTTTATTTATGGATAAGTAACAAAATATTAAATTGTTTAGGAGGAACTTGCAGGGGCTTTTTAGTTGAAAAAGAGCATTCTTCGGTGTGGATGTGAACCTGAATGAAATGAAGGGTTAGGTGGTACTGGGGTCCTAAAAATCTCTGATTTATTTGACATATGTTACAGATCCTGAGGTAATTGAAATACAGTGCTGTTCTTTTCTCTTTTGTGAATTTCTGTAGATCATTGTAATTACGTTGTGTTTCCGAAATCTCAGTAGTTGCCAAATGTAACCAAAAATAAAGCATCACATCCAGCCGGAGTTCCAGATATCCTCACTCTGCCCTAAAGCCACATTTCCCAGCCATTATCTTGTCATAGCTTATTGTGCTCAATTTTAATTAAATGTTAATAGCAATTTTGCAGTCAGAACTGACATGAAAGTTTTCCAAAGATTATTATACCCACAGGATACCTTTATTATGTGTTTTTCTTGTTTCTCCTTTTTTATCTTGTCCAAGCCCTGTTCTTTGGAAAAACCTTTGGTGATGGAGAACATGAAACAGAAAATGCTGCAGTGTCTTGACTGACAAGGATTGGTTTACAGGGGCTCATCAACTGAATTTTGTATTCCTCAAGAACATCAGAAACTTACATGTTTGATAAGGATCTTGGGGTTTATTTGATTTTCCTTAGTGTAGTGTATGCCCCGAGTGTTCTACATTTAGGTTTCAACATACAGATGCTGAATGTTTAAATACAAAAAGGGCTTGTGCAATGCTGTAACCTGTAGTTCTTGTGTCTCTGCCTTCAAGGATGTGTTCACAAATGGTAGGCACAGCTTATACTGTTGGATGTTGGATCACTTGTTCTTATTGCTGTATAGGAAGCCGTGTAGTATTAATTGGTTGTCAAATCCCTAAGAAATAACAGATTAATGTGCTGGATCACAGTGCCCTGTTTAGAAGCTGCAGTTTGCCCCCGTCCCCAGCCTCTCCATGTAACACAATTACAGATGTGCATTCAGGACATTTAGTGGATTGCATTTCATTAATGCAATTTGAGCAGACAATACCAAGTTGCTGTCGGGCCGTGCTGACAGCTAATTACTGAAATGAAGGGTCTGCTTGGCTAAGGAACAATGGAGCATGTCTCAGGAACAGGAAAGCAGCACAGAAATAGTGCCACATCTTGGAATCACTCCTCTGGACAGTTTGCTGTCTCTGCAGACCAGCTTTTGTCACATATCTGATCATGGTGGGGAGTTAGACTTCAGGGAAACAAAGGTTGTTACTGTTGATGAAAATGCAGTGTAGTTCTGGTTTTCCCTTCCCTCTGGTTAATTCAGACACTTGTACATGGTTACCCATCTGCTGGCCACACTTACCTCTTGCTTACAGACACCACTGCACGTTTTCCCCACAGAATGTCCAGTCTGCTTATTTGAATAGCAGGGATATTGTGAATGTCAGTCAATTTATTTATTTTATTATATATTTATTTATGGCATTGTTTATAGGGAAAGCTCTCACTGACAGTTTGGAGGAAGATCAGGACTGACTTCTCATTTTTTCTTCTAGTACGAGAAACCACAGGCAATCAAGTGGGGTTTGTAACAGCAAAGGTTCAAAAGAAACAAGGAGTGTTCTATGTAGGATAGGCAATAACCTTGCCAAGCACTTGGTCAAGTGATACTGAGGAAGCTTCTATTAGTTTGGGGCAATTTGGAGAGATACTGGGGAGAAACCTTGATTCAGATTTGTTTGATATGCAAACACCCCCTTAAGGAGCACTTCTGGACCTGTCCAAAAACTCCTTGTGTGTTCTTCTGGAGCAGGGGAAGCTGAAGCACAGGATGTTCACTACTGGGCAAGGGGCTTAGCTCAGGGCCTTTGTAAAACCTCTATTGCCTAATGGGGTTTGGTCTTTACAGTATATCTGCAGAATTATTAAATATAATGGGATGCTGGCTACAAAGCAATTTTATAATCCAGTTCATTCATCTGACATCTGTATTGCAAGACAAGGTGCTAGTTATTGTTGGAGCTATTTTTTCTGTTGATGCTCAGAGAACTCTTAGATTACCACTGTGGCTTATCCGTATCCTGATGGTAACAAGAGACAGTGCAACTTCTGAGCAACTTACGTTATTTAGTCTGTGCGTCTGCAAGTCCACAGGTAACATGGAAATAGCAAATATTCTATTTCTTGTTGAAATGAAATTGAATCTTTAAAATTTTTTATTCAAATCTGCTGCTTAGTTGGAGAAAAAATGATACAGTAGCAGGTTGCCAGTAAAGGGTTTGTTCTGCCTGATGAACTCAGGAATTCATGTTGAGGTGCTGCAATAGTTTGCTATTTTTGCAATTCATTTTATGAAACAAGTTCCAGATTGAGCTCTGCTTCCATGTATTCTCTCTCCATGGAAATTATGTCCTTTTTCTCATTTCAAATTAGATGAGTACAATGGAATCCTTATTTTACATATTTATTAACAAGACTTTCATCCCCATGGTATTGTAACTACCCTCAGTACTCTATGCAAAGAAATTACACAGAGAACTCACAAACCTTCAGGAGATATATGTGGTCACTCTTTTTCAAGCATTACTGCTCCTATCTGTGTTATTCTTATGTGTTGCTCTATCAGCCCTTATTTTGTGCCCTTCCTTTCTAGAAGCTGTTGGTAGCATTGATTTTTTTGCTTTTTAAATCTGAAATAAATCACATTAAAGGCCTCATGCCAAGTTTGAATCTCATTGGATATTAATTGTTAGAAAATTGATGAGTGAATAAATTATATCAACTGTGCTGTCTGGCACATAGAGGGTTAAGGGAATTTTTAGTCTCACCAAAAAGTATTTGGTCAGGTACTCAGGTGCTGGAAATTTTCTTAGCAACATCAGTCACCTAGGAACATGATCATCTGCTGTTCTGGGGTAGAGATTACAGAGCTTAATGATTAGCTTCTATAAGCTGCAGCTGATGCCAGAGTCTACCCCCTTTACACCTAATTAGCCTCATTAATGAGCTCTTCTGCTCTCCACAGAGAGGGCTTCCTCCTCAGAATAGGAGGTAAAAATACTTCACCCAGGTAGATGTGCTGAAACCTTTAATTATTGCCCACACCTGCAAAGCGTTGTGTGTCTGACAGCAATATTGCTTCCCAAACTGCTTATTTACAGTGACCACAGCACCAAGCATTAACCCTTTAGCACCTCGCCTGTATTTACACAGGGTGGAAAGAGAGGCAGTTGCAAATTTAATGCTTAATTAAGTTGGATGTGATCTGGGGGGAGCCAGTTTTTATGTGATGAAAACGTTTTTAAAAGTTTCTGAGTATTTTGTTTAATCCTGAAAAATGAGCTGAAATTGCTGTTGCATGTCACATAAAGCAGTAGCAGGACTCGGAGCAGTGTTAGGCAAGTTCTGTTCTTTAAATGAGCAACTTCTGTGGTTGAAACAATGTAATTTAGTGCTGCTAAAATGGAAACATGGGAAAATACACTTGTAGTGATCAATGGAGCAGGCAGTAACTGTGCTAATGAAGTGTTCAGGGTGATTCTGAGCTGTAGCAATTCCTGGTCAATATGTAGTATAGACTTTGGGAAATTTAGAGCTTTATTGGTTATTAGCTGTGCTGCTGAGGCAGCTCTGTAACATTTTGTAAGTGTGTTTGTGTCCCAGCGTTGTAGCCATGTCCACAGTCAGAGCTGGTTGGTTGGTAGGAGCTCTTCCCTCAAGAGCCAGCATTCCTGAAGTTCCTGCAGGCAGTGCCTGCTGTGAGCATTCCCAGCAGCCACAGTGCGGGTTCTGGGTGGTGCTGGCAAGAATTGCCATCGAGTCGGTTCCGTGCAGCACTCTACCTTGTGGAAGATGAACACTGGGCTGCAGGATTGTCTGAGGCTGCAGGCAGCTGCATTCACAAGCTGGGCATCTTTCTGAGTGAGCTTGAGGCAAGAAAAAATGTTTTCCTGGAAAATTCATCTTCTAAAATGAGTAGAAGATGATGTGCCTCCTGCAAGGCATGGGCAGTGCCAGTGTGAATGAGTGGGCTTTTCAGCCAAAGTAATGGGATTTGGTACATTTTAGTCAACTCTGTTTCCCTTGAAGGTGCTCTTAGCAGGCTGCTGAGCTAATATGAACAGAAGCCTTTGAGTTAAAAAAGGAATTTGGAACAAAAAATATGTATTAATAGAACTGAAAATTATTAACTGAAAATAGGGTCTCCAAGCTATGAGATCACCGCAGTAAGAGACATTATTAACAGTTATTTTATTGTTATTGTGAACAATTCTTTTGCATGTGTAGGGGAACATTTGTTTTTCTTTATTAATAATTAAAACAGCATCAAACTCCCCCAGCCAAGGAGGAATCATACACTATGTGAATCACAGAAATTCCTGTGCATTTTTCCAAGAATGCAGTTTGAACTGAATGCCAAAAAAAGCATCAAAATGAGGTATTTTTAAAATACTTGCATCATGTTTTGTCAGTTGTTACTGCTTCCCATGTCCGTTACATAAATGGGATGGATGCACTGCATGTGGACTCTTCTGGTGGAGCGCTGGCAGGTTCCGTTCCGTTTCCTTGGTGGAAGCCGGGGGTTCCAGGGCAGATGAGGAGGACTGGCACAAGCTGCAGCTGATCCGTGCGGGGGAGCGGAGCCGCGCTCCCTGCCCGTCTGGCTGCTCGCTGTCAGGGCGCGCCGCTGGCCCCGTGCCCCGGCCCCGGCCGCTCCGCCCGCTCTCCGCGACACCTCCGGCAGCCGCCGAACCGCTGCTCCCGGCCAGATGCTTCCCTGCACATGGGCTCTAATTACATGGCGTTTTCCCCTCACAAAGGAGTTGGGAATTTTGCATGGTTTCTATGTTGAGATAGGATGGGAGTTGGGAGGAGCCATGTGGCCGAACCGGACACGATTCCACTTGAGCCGTGTGAGCCGTGGGTTTGCAGGAATGCACGAGAATTCATGGACAGAGCAAAACGTGTGGGAAGAGCAGAGAAAGGGAAAGCCTGCTTCCTTTTTGTCCTCACACTGGATGTAACTTCCTGTTTGTGAATGTAGCAGGGTGGAACGGGGGGAACTGAGGCAGATCACAGATCTGGCACTGACTGCTTGGAAGACCCAGCATACCCAGGCTCTCAGAGGCGACGTTTCTTTTTTTTATTCTTGTTTCTACTTTTTAAAGGATTTAAAGAAGAGCTGCAAGCTGTGAGATGTTATATAGGAGAGCCTGGGAAAATGAAATCAAATCTAACCTATACAAATGATACTTTCTAATAAGTCTGGATCCTCAGCCTATTGTGAAATGAGTCTTTTAGTAATTGAGGAGCTCTGATGAAAGTGATAGAAGAGCAGCAGCTTTGATGATTATACTGATGTGGTGTTTTCTGTGTCTTGCCTTCTCATGAGGTAAAATCTGTGCCTCTTTCTGACAATGGGTGAGGAAATGGTAAGAGGAGAGTGAAAAGTTCTAATTTATTTTAAAAGGGAAATGCTTTCCTTTGCTCTCCTCCATCCCTGAGGAAAGGCATCTTGGGTGGCTGTGTCCTGATGGCTCAGCTCTTTCCCTGGAGTGCCTTGGCAGGCATAGAACAGCCTGATGCTCTGGGACAAGCAGGGCAAATGCAAGTGTAGTGACCAAAATTACTGAGTTCTAGTCTCACCTCAGTGAGAAGTAACAGTGAGCACACGTGTGTGTGTGCATGGATATCTTCATCACTGAGCACTTAAGTTTCCCCAGAGACCTGTATGTGACTCAGGCAGGAGGCAGTGGAACTTTTTCCCAGTGTTCCTAATTCAGGGCCCCTGGTGACCTCTCAGGGGACAGGATCTGCTCTCAGAGTCTTTTCTGGCTGTGTTTTTCCATGGCAGTAGCTGAGGCTTCTTCACCAAGTTATGGAGTGGCACAACACGAGGACAGATCCACCCTCAGTGAGTTCTGCTGTAGCATTTCCTTTGCCAGTTACTCTGAAGGAGGGGGCACTGCAGGCCATGTTCTTACATCATGTACGTCAGTGGATCTACCAGAGATTGGGTGTGTCTAACTCTATGCAAAATTAATTTCATTCCATAAATCCATTTTATTTATAGAGTCAGAGCGTTTTTTACTTAGCTAAGAGAATGGGATTTTATGACTTCTCTTTATGACTGAAGCTTCTCTCATGTTGTTTCGTGAAGTTAAAAACAGTTTGTTCTCCTTCTGTATCTATATCAGCATCTAAATCTCATAGTAAAATATCTTGCTCTTCAAAAGAGCTGTTTATTGAATATGGTTTTGGGGATCTTGAGACAAAGGAGTCATTTGCATCATGCATAAAAACATAGTTTCAACATATTTATCTGGAAACCTCATTGATTTGGATGAGTTTGGACTTTTTACATGTATCTAAGAAATCAAAAGGAAGAAAAATATTAATATTTGTGATCTTGAAGCATGTTGGTCATTTGTAAATCTCAGCCAATGGTTTGTTACTTCTGCAGAAATGGTTTTTTCCTATTTTAACAAACTACTTTGTATTCTATCGAGTTTTAATAAATGAGGCAAAAATAGCTGGTGGTTTATCTGCTAGGCAATAGTTTGTGTAGATTGTTTTTCCAAGCACACTTTTATATTTTGTCATAGTATAAAATAACTCGTATAAAGAATTGCACCGCAATTTTTCTCCTCTTCTGTATTGTCACTAATATTCCACAATAGTTAAAATAGAAAAAGGCCTTTTCATTGCAGGGACCCTGAATTGGCAGCTGCTTTGCATGCCGAACGTCCCAGCTTCAATGGGAGCATTGCTCATGGAATGATTGCAGAAGCAGGCCCTGAAATTACCTTGCCAGCTAATGATAAAATCGCATGCAGGCCACAGGGGTTTTTGTGGAATAAATATAAGAGTGGAACAATATCCAGTACACATTATACCAGTAATTTAAAGCATATTCAGGACAAAGAGAGAGTTCCCGGTGCAGGCAGCATCATAGAGATTTGCTGTATCAGATAAAGATTAGGTTTCTCAGCTCATAATACCATACTATTACTTTCCTTTTGTTAGTCTTTCAACACCTACACTCCTGCATTGACACAATATCAAGTAGGAAGAGGAAGAATAGCCTTGTATTTAAGGGACTGAGCAGGGATTAAAGAAATTTCGGTTCTTTTCCCTGGCTCTGCCAGAGACTTTTGTGACCGTGTACAAGTTACTTATTATTTTCATGCCTCTATTCTTGATCTGTGAAATGGTGATTTTTTTTTTTTTCCTTTCTTTTTCCTCCCAGCCCTAAATGCTTTCTTGCTGGCTTCTTTGCACTTCATGTGCCAGGCTTGTTGCTTGAGTTCCAGCTAGGAAGCTGTAGCAGTTGCTTAGGGATAGGAAGTGTCTGGCTGCTGTAGGTGATGAAATCAGGGCAGGCAGTGGCTGGAATTAGCCAAATAAACACTTGGAAAGCTGGCTGGCTCCATTACAGTGAAGTACTTTCATTAGCTGTGAGTATGAGTGTGTGTTGTTTTTCTTGGTCTAACATGAAAATGTCAAGTATCCTGATGAACTAACCATTGCTCTGTCATGGAAGTTTTCTCTGGTTACACATTTTTTGACAGTTACATCTTTTATTTGAGGTTGGTTTTGTGCCCTCTTGCTGTGTCTTTACCAGAGGCTGTATCCTGTAGTGAGGAACCAGAAAAAATGTCTGAAATTGGGCAGGTGATGGAGCTGAGCTCTTATGTGAGGCACTGCATGTTTGGGCAGTGCAGTCTGCACTCATAATACATGGCTTTAAAATGCTTCTCAAGATTGCACTTGGCAATAATCGTTTATCAGAACTGGTAGTCTCTTTTTGAGCAGAGCCTGAATGACGTTTTCTTTAGAAGGCATGTGGTCAAATCTCTGAACATGTGATTTCTTTGTTCCTGAGCTGCATCCTGAGATGCTAATAAAGCTCTGGTGCCGTTCGCTTAATGCGGAGAGTTTGATCTCTGCTTTCTGGATCCCATTATGACTGAGGTGGATGCAAAGAGCTCTCTTGTGCTGAACGTATGGACTGGTTATGGGAGGTTATTTGTCAGTGCAATTGCAAGCTGAATGAGCCAATGTCCTATCAGGTGTCTGTCACCAATTTCAGGTTTTCTTTATGGAATCCCGCTGGCTCGCTGATGATCCTTCTTCAGCTGTGATGAGCTAATCTCTCCCTGACATTTCAATCACAGTTCTGGAAAGGTCTGCAGAGCAGTGCCTTGCCTTTGGTAGCTGCTGTACCTGACATAGACACATCTATATCCAGACCATTCTCCTGTTGTTGGATTTCCGTGGCTTCTCTGAGCTCCTCTGTCTTTCCAGAAGCATCCTTTGTGTTTGCCTCTGTCCCTTCCTCCATGTCCTTCTCTCAACTGAGCTGTCTTCTGTCCCACGTATTTTAGTCCTTTATACTCACTCTGAAAGTTCCTGCCATAACCAGTGAGCTGAGGAAAAATTATTTCCTTAAAAGAGGAGGGGTCATAGTGAAATTTTTTACAGTGTAACTAAACAAAATTGGGCTCTATCTTTTAATTTGTATTATGGCTTCTTAAAGTAAAACAGCTGGTTTCCTGAAACTCTAGAACAGTCTGAAATAAGCCCTAGAGTCCTTTTGCTTTCCAGTTGCTGCCTTTAGTAGTTTTGAGCTTTATTTTAGAATGTAACAGAATTCCAATTTAAAAATAGGTCTGGCAGCAGATCAGATGTGGACTGAAACTTTTCAGCTTTCTCAGGGGTCATGAGATGCAGCACTGCCCTGATGAACTTCATTATGCCAGATGAATATAAAATAGTCATATAAAAGGAGATTTGCAAAGACATAAAGAAAAGGCACCTATTTTTTCAGTGCATTTGGGAATCTTCAATCTTAATCTTGTATTTTAAAATTTTTTTCTTTTGTGTTAAGATTGCAGATTAAATGTGTATGTTTTTGTAATAAAAATAATTCTGCGATCCAATCTTGAAATAGATGTGAATTGTCTGTAACATTACAGATCAAGTCATATTGTGCACACACTTAGAGCCTTTGCAGTGCAATGTTTTAGCCTCTGTTAGGCTAATGGATACTTAAGGTGTTGATGAATCAAGGCCTAAATTTTAATTGTTGGAACCAACAAGTTTAGGAGTTGATGAGTTTTTCAGGACAAGTTATTTCAGTTGTTTCACATGCAAACAAGACCATTCATTTCACACCATATCTGTAGTTCTGCGGGTGTCCCCTCGTGTATAATGTCATTTGTCAGTAAAAGCAGAGCTGATTAGCTTTATAATTTACAGTTAACCAGACCTGTCAGGAAAATGGTCTTATTGTCCAGCTTGTCTTTTTGTCCTGAAACTGTGGCTGGGGGTGGAACAGTGCGTGCAGCTCGGGGAGGTCAGCGAGGGTGGAAGGCACTAATGCATTCTGAGCTGCAAAGCTCACGCTTGACCTCGATGATTAAAGTTTTTTCTGTCATCCAGCAGCCGTTGAGCCTGAATTGTCTCTTAAGAAGTCAAAAGGTCTAATCAAGCTAATGAACAAACTCAATCATTAGTACTTCGGGAAGGAAGTGTGCTGGCACTGCTGGTGCCCCAGCTGCAGGGTGTGCTGCTGGGGGCGCAGGAGGAGCTGCTGGAGGTGCAGCGGGGCACAGCCGCCTCCCCGAGCAGGCTGAGCTCATCCCTCGGTGTCCACACTCTGCTCTGGCCAGGGGGGAAATTTCACATTCTTGTAGGTGATAGGAAGGGCTGCTTGTTTCGTTTGAAGGGTTTTTAAAGTGAGGATTAAACAAAAGCTAAACTTTCATTCGGTGAATGTCCCTGCTAGTGAGCTCATCTGCATTTCTCTTTATCTATTCCTCCCAGCTCTCTTCACTCAGATTTCTCTGACATGGATAAAATATTTCTCAGGGATTCTTTGTTATGTTCCAGTGTCTGAAGTTAATGGGAAAGCCTTTTTCATACTGGTCAAGTAGATGACAACTGTTAGTCATTTAAATGCAGTAAAACCTTTCAGACAGGGCACACCTTGGCTCTGGAGCCAGAACCCTTGTCATGTGTGTCCTGGAGACTGGCATGAGTGTCTTACATACACACACATACCAGCCAGACCTGTTTCTCCAAACATTTTCTCTTTATTTTATAATGAAGTGTCTTATAATTCTTTATTCTGATGAGAGCAAAGCCACAGAGAAGAAGAAAGAAGTGTTTATTTCACGCTCACACTTCTTGCCTGGAAAACATGTAGTGATTTTGACTTTCCCTGTAAAAAGAGTAAATCAAAACCAGGTTATTATTTTAAAAACAAATTACTCTGAAACTGTACCTGTCACATAAGAAACCTGCTTTTTTTTTTTTCCCAAATCCATGGAAATTCACTGGCTCAAGCAAGGGGTGACAGAAACTCTCCTAAGTTCTCTCTGTCAAGAAGACCCATCCTGTGCTTAAACAGACACTTAGAATTGATCCTTGTCCTCAGTCTTTTTAGCAGCCCTGTTGTCTTGATTTTACACAGCCAGTGGTAAATGAGATTACTAATTCAAAGCTTTCAGAAATAGAATGATATCATCCTTTTAAAGGGGATGCTTTAAGACTTTCTTTAAGACTTTTTGCTATCTAATGTTAATTTTGAATACTTAACAGATGAAGAGTCCAAATATATTTTAGTATGAGCATCCATAATAATTACACATCAGTACAATTTAGTCCTTCTTTGTTACTTGTTTTTAATTCAGTAAATATATTTGCTTGCTGTGTTGTGTATTTGTAGAAGTGTGGAAGAAATTGGTGCCCTTATGGCAGATACACAGCAGACTTCAGCATTACCATAACTCATTAAAATCAGATTAAAGTGGAGTTGCAAAAAAATTTCTGTCTTTTGCCAACAAGATTGTGAAAAAGGGAAATTCCACGCCTCTAGTATGAGTTTTTCAGAGCTGTGGAGAGAACAGCATGGACATTCCTGTCCTGTTTGTGCTGGCTCTGATGAGGCAGATAAGCAGAATATACAGAATTCACATGACTGTGTATCATATTTCGGGGACAGTAGGTAATATTAGCTTTTTGAATGTTTGAATGATTGAAAGTTCTTCAGCTTTAGCAAAATGTGGGTAAAGCCACTCTGGTTTTTTTTGATGATCTGCAATTTTCCAGCCTGTTTTTCCATCCTGTGCCTGGGACTTGCAAATAAAGTCCAGTGTACTCAATGCTAGGTAAGGCCTATGTTCCTTACCTGTTTACTTTGGAAGGGAAGGAGGTCAGGGGCAGGCAGTGGATTTAGAGGGGCTCAGTCAAGGCTGTTTGAGTTTTTAATGCTCTGATTCTCCAGGGTGAGCCCATCACTTTCTGTGAGGAAGCGTTCGTGTCGCACCGCTCGTCTGTGATGAGGCAGTTCCTGCAGAATGCCATCCAGCTC
Source organism: Buphagus erythrorhynchus (assembly GCA_013400855.1). NCBI lineage: Eukaryota > Metazoa > Chordata > Aves > Passeriformes > Sturnidae > Buphagus > Buphagus erythrorhynchus. The sequence goes on from VZTT01000500.1 coordinate 18,019, forward strand.
CAGCTCTTCAAGCAGGTACTGCCTCCATGATCCATGGGGAAGCAGATTCTGGAACAGTTCAGGTGGGCTCTGGGGGGTTGTTTCTATATCCCTTGATCCTGTAGTGCAGTACCTCAATTCCTGCTTGCTGACTTTTCTCACACTCAGGTGCTGAGGCTTTCTGTGTATTGAGAGGTGGATGGGTTTTCCCACTAATGGTCTCTGAGCTTAAGGGTTTTTCTTATCTGAGCATACCAAGACCCAAGATATCTCCTGAAAACTTTGTCCAGGAAGCATATTACTGTTGAATATAGAACTACTGCTTTAGGGCAGCTGAAAGCATGGATGTGTAGCCAAATGAATGGTGGTTTTTAGCAGAGCCACACACCTTTGGGCAGTGGTCAACATTGTGCCAGTTTGGGTGGTATTTTCATTTTGAGTCCCTACCCAAACATAGAGGTTATTCTAGCTAATGAAGGATAAAGTCTTTCTGAAAAGATGAAGAATGGGATGGTTGATGTATTTCTGTCTTTTAATGCTGATGCAGTTCATTGATGGACGTCTGGATCTGCTGAACTCTGGGGAGGGCTTCAGCGACGTGTTTGAAGAGGAGATAAATATGGGAGAATATGCAGGTAAGAAATATTTTAAGGAAATTTCAGACACTTTTGTTGGCTTACCATTTGTGGGTTATCATGATGTAATTGGTCATTGCTGCTAGGTAAATAACTGAGGCATAGTGATCCTGGCAGCCTGAAATGTCTTAAATTTTTGTTCTTTCCTCTGTCAGGAACTTTGAGTAATGTATTGTAATCTGAGTAAGGCCTGTTCAGACTTAAAAAACCTCAGCGTTATCACTTTATTAATAAAGTACAACTAAAAGAGTTCTGGCATGGGAGGAAAAATCTTGGCTTTACCCAGAACCACTTCAGATTTCTTTTAGTGAACTTAAAAACATTTGTGTTCTCACATGTCTAAGACAACACAGAGAAAACAGGAAAGTGTAAATCTCTCATCAATGTTATGTTTTCTCCTAAAAGAAAAGGCTGATTGTCCTGTTCTGTCCATGCTCCAGAACCATTAAGTGCCAACACTTCACATTTTGAGCTTGTTTTCTATTCAGCAGAGGATTATAATTTGTTTGTTTGTGTGTTTGGTTCTCTGTAGGTAGCGACAAACTGTACCACCAGTGGCTGTCCACAGTGAGGGTAAGCAATGAGATCCTGCCAGACACCCTGAACTGGGGTTGGCCTGATGGAGATCTTCATGTAGTGACAGAGACAGTAAATCTTAAAGCTGTTTACATCTGATTGTGTATAATCAAATTTGATCTCTGGAAATGTAATTTTGCACTGAAACTAGGAAATACAACATTAGCCAGGGTTTAATTCCTTGGATTTTGCCCTTCTCCTGTGTTTCTCAGTAAGGTACTGTACAGCAAAGTCTGTGGGGTGTGGCAGGGGTGTAAAACACCAACCAGATGAACAGATCATTGCAGTGGGTGTATCACTGGCTCATCACTTTGATTATATTCATCACATGAAATTCAGCTGTTCTAGAATTAATGTTTGTGACTGGAGCTAGGTTTCATTTTCCCTCAATTTATCCCTTTATCAACTACTTGTATCTTAAAAGGCACCATGTGTGTGATAAACAGTACTGTGGGATAAGGGAAAGGAAAAGAGCAAAATAAAAACAGATCTCCCCTCTTCAGATTGAACATGCAGGCTGTCCTGAGACGGAGTCTCCGGCTCAGACATTGAGTGTTGCTCAGGATACTTGTGTCTTAAACTTGGTTAGGATTCCAGTGGAAGGTACAGGACACCCCTGAGGTGAGTGGAAGCACAGGATGCAGTTTGTGAGATCTGTAAGGCAAGGGCTCTTGGGAGGCACCTGTGTTGTCCCTTGGACAAGTGCTGTGTTAAACAGGACTGGGCAAAACCAGAGCCACATTCAGCGTGGTTTTCCTTGCCTCTTTTTTTTTAAATCTGACCTTTTCATACTCAGCTCTGCTAATAAGGATAGTTAATGCTCTGTTATTTTAAGTTAAGAATGGTGGATTTTAGATTGCTGTTTGCTTTAAAGGGCTTTGATAACATTTCTTCCCTTGTTACTGTAATTACAGAAAGGAAGTGGAGCCATTTTAAACACAGTAAAGACCAAGGCTAACCCTGCCATGAAGACTGTCTATAAGTTTGTAAGTATGGAGTACTGGCTTACTACTGAGATAAGAGTCTAATTACAAGTCTGTTCTAACCTTTCAAATGAGACTGAAGACTTACATCCATTTTTATTGGACTCATAAAATTACTCAAAATATACATTCATTCAAATTTCAAATTTAAATGAAAAAGTCATTTTGAAATTTAAACTCAATTGAAATGCAAAGGACAATGGGAACTTGTGATTTCTTTTGAAAGTACAGATGATAAATTCCATTTATTACACAGAACTCTTTCTGGGAAATAGTGCCTGTGTGCTCTGCTAGGCAGCTCTACCATCTCATCATTGCTCTGTTGGAAATCATTGTTACCTCAGCTTTCCCTGCTTGCAGCTTCATCGAAAGAAGGGAATCCTCTCATTTTCCAAATTGTTTCCATCTTTTCTAAATGTCAATTAATTTTCCCTAGAGATTTCTTATACCTGCTTATTTAGAGCCCAACTTACTGAGTTATTCTTTAAATGCAAGTGTTTTCAGTGCTGTTAACAAACAGCTGGTGTGTTGCTGTGCTATCGTGTGTGGCTGCCAGCTCCACTCTGCCAGATCAAACAGCACAGAAACAAGTGAGGATTTCTTATATGCTCAGTTCTGGGAAATAATGCTACAAAAAGCATTGAGGTAACCATTCAAACTTTGGGTTCTTCCTGCCTTCCTCCAGCCTGAAAGAGAGGAGTAGGATGAGATTGGCTCTACTAAATGGAACTGGCATCCAGAGCACTGTGAGGAGAGTTTGCAGGCTCACTGCCAGTGTGGAAGAATAGAAGCTTATAGCAAAGATAAACACGTACTGGGGAACACTGAGGCTGTGGAATGTAAAAAGCTGAAAGATGTCTGAGGCTCCAAAACAGGGAAAACAAAATTTTTGCAACAAAGGCGAGGTGGTGTTTTTTGTTTATTTGGGGTCTTTTTAGCTTTCTGTTTGTTTTAATGTGTTTTCAGTATCCTGTTACATTTTTTATTGCCATTTTTATTAACCAAAAACAAACTTAGTCACTGCTGGAAATAGAAGGGAATTTTAACTTAAATCAATTTTTCATGCAGGCAAAAGATCATGCAAAAATGGGAATAAAAGAAGTGAAAAACCGCTTGAAGCAAAAGGTACTTGAAGTTCTTATTCAAAATGTATAAGCATCACGTCTGAAATCCTTAGCCAGTGAAAGCATGATGTGATCAATAGGAAGCTGTTTGATACAGTGTTGTTAGCACACTTCAAAATGCATTACCAGCTGTCCTGGATTTTTCACACTTATAAATATTCACAGACAAAAAAAAATTGTCTTCAAATACATGAAAGCTCTGACTTAAACCCACAAAAGCCAGAAAATTGAGTCTTCTGCTTGGAGTGGTCCTGCTCCTGTCCTTTGTGTTGGGGCACTGTGTGAGGGGACTGCATGTGGACTGGGAGCACTTCCCTACAGTTCTGGCAGTGAACTTCTTACAAATGTCAAATTGTTGTTTTTTTTGCAGTAATCAATCAGGAAAAAAAGCATCATGTTTGTCTGCCATTGGGAAGGAGATTTCTGCATTTCTTGAATGTCTGCTGCAAAGTTCAGACAGGAAGGAATATTAGAGTTGGTGTCCATTGCCAGTTGGAATTATTGCAGGAAAAAATACTCAGACTGTTGTTTCCCAGATCTGTGTGTGTGTTTGTAAACAGCACAATTCCCAGCTGCTCCTCTGTGTTTGAGGGATGTGTTGTCCAATTCCAACTGCTCCTTTTAAACGGCAGGTACAGTCCACTGGCACACACCTCATGAGCAGAGGGGTAACTGCCCTGGGTTATTGCAGGTACTCCCTTTATTCTGTGCATCAGAGCTCTCAGAGCCATGGAGGAAACCAGGCAGCTGACCTGCTGAGAGAGCTGAAGTTCTTATTTAGAAATTTGTATTCAATTTGTTGCATTGAGTTTGGGTGGGGTTTTTTCTAATCTGTGCCCTCTCTGTAAATTTCTTCTCTACATTTCGAGACCATCCTCTTAAGTTAGGGCTCCAAATGTTGGTGGGCAGACAGAAATGCACCTGAGCCTGTCCCCAGCCTGTTCCTCCAAAGGGGTTTCTGTGCAGCCGGGCTGCGAGGCGAGGAATTGCCTGTGTGCATTCCAACTGCTGCTCCCTCTCTGAACACTGCAGACACTGCTGCAGAATCTTGGGGAGCAGAAAGTTGCTTCAGATCCTTTTATCTTATTTTATTTTATTACTCTACATTATATATGACCACTGTAGGTATAATCTGAAAACAGTAGAAACATGAAGCGGTTTTCTTGTACACGGATTTCTTTATGTCATTCCATGTGTTTCACTTCTGGACGTAACCTCCCTAAATAATAAAATCTTTGGCCTTCTGGTGTGTGTTTCTAAAGCAGTTGGAGCTATGGAACATGACCAGATTTTTTCCTGCATTTTAAATGCTAATAGAATTGTGTGCTATGTGTGACATTTGTATAGGAGGCTGAGAAAAGCCTGGTTCAGTCATTGCTTTGTTTTATTATTATTGTTGTCTTCCTGGTCTGTCAAGCAGCAAGCGTCTCTTTAAAAAACACACATAACATTTACAGCTAAATGGCCCAATTTTGTTTCACCTTCCTTATGTGGTCTATCTGTAAGTGAGATGGTTAAACATGATTGTTCAACACAGGCTTTCACAGGAGCTTAAAAGATAGCTGTGAGTAGTTGACACACACTGCTCTACCTCTCCTTCCTTTATTATTCTATCCTTTTCTATCCCATTCTCTTCTCCATGTGAATGTAGGTAAGAAGGTTACTAAAATTAGGGATTGCTCTGTTAAAAGTGATAAAAATAGCAAACATTGTTTTGGTCACCCTCATTTTTAATCTAAATGTGCTGCTCCATTATGGGTCTGTTAAGCACAGGTCTATTCGTGCATCCTGCCCAGTTTTTATGTAAGAGCATTTTATTTATCCTGTGTTTCCTCACTAGCATGTGTGAGTGTTAACTGTCTGACATTCTGGTACCATTAAATACTTACTTTTTGCCAAATTTGGGATGCTAGTCTTTCATCTTCTAAGAGTAACCTAAGGTTATTTTTAAACTGAACTTACTATCCACTGCATTTTAACATACTATTTTCCATTATTAATATAGAAAGTATGCAGGCCCCTGGTAAGGAAAAGTCAAATATAAACATCCCTTTTCCAGTTTTTGCTGCCAAATCTGAGCAGCTTCTGTACAAGATAGAATTTAAAAATGCAATAAAGCTGGAGGTTCTGCTTCCTCCAACTCTGCATAGCAATGGTGACCTCTTAAATATAATCAAGAGCCCATTTTGCCCTTGGTCTGCTCCAGTCTTGGGTTTGAATTGCAAATGAGAAATGCAGGATTGACCTGTTGAGAGGTCACTGTGGTGTGTGTAAGGTCCTTCTTTAATATGATAGTGGAGATTGAATGGTGCTCTATTTCCATCCCTTGTTCATTTGTGGTGCAGTATTTCAAAGCAACAGAAATAGTTTTCAGAGGATTCTTATGAGTGAGAGCAAATAATTGTTAATAGATACAGCCTGGTAGCTTTATTTTATATATGATACAGTTCTTTTTTTCTATTTTCCCCTCTTTTTTCTTTTTCATTTCCCCTTTTTTTTTTTTTGCAAAGGCTGCCTTTTTCCATCTCACAAAAGGACTGTGGTGGTCAAGTCCCTCAGGTAGTGGCTCATTTGAAGAC
>VZTT01000500.1:24596-34646 GCA_013400855.1 Buphagus erythrorhynchus
GAAGTATGGAAATAGGGTTTGTGTTTAGTGTCACTGCAGGCAGTGGTGCTGCCGTAGCTGTGTGAGTCCCGGACTGAGGAGATCCCTTGGGAGCTCGGTGCTGGCTGGAGCTGGAGTAGGAGTTTGACAGACACTCAGGTTTCTTGTCAATGCCTTGTTTTGGGGCTCTTTGTTACTAATTCGGAGCACTTTGTTGTACCTTTTCAAGACAAGGTAGCATTGTGCAGCTGAAGGGCGGGGGGAAGAAAAAGTTTTTCTCTCTAGTTTGACCTTAACAAGTTGTTAATTCCCCGTGATCCTTACACCCGTATTGGGGAACCACTGCTCTACCAGCTGGATCTAAAGAGGGGTCTCAGCTTCTCTGTGGAGCAGACAAAGCCCCTTAGAAAGTCCATCCAGCTTTTTGTTTCATTTGACCTAAACACATTAGGTCAGTGTGTGTCCAAAGGAACCATTTCTAATTGGCCATCAGCTTACACGGCTCATTATTGTACCGGAGCGAGCCGGGGGCTGCGGGGCCGTGTCAGAGGTCGGGGAATCAAAGCCCTGCCGGTGGCAGCAGCCACCCTCAGGTCAGCCTTGCAGAGCTCCAGCCTGTGCAGCCTTCTCTCCATATTTACCCAGCATTATTTCCTTGGCATTGTTGCAGAGATGTAAGGTTTGGGGCCCACTGCGTTACAGACTGTTTCTCAACTCACTTTCAAACTCTTTGCTCCTTCTCTGATTCCTGGTGTCTGCAGGCCTTTGTCTTTTTCAAAACCTGTGTTACACACCCGTGCCTGCACTTGCCGAGTTCTCTCACCTGGACTGGTGGGTCACCTCACTTCTGGAGATGAGAACTAATGTCAAAGCAGACAAAAAGTGTTCTGCCAGGCAGCCCTTGGTGTTGTACGCTCTCCTGGAGGCATTTTCAGTGCACACAGACTCCAAGATGAAATGCAAAGCAAACTTAGCTCTGAGTTCCATCTCTCCTTGCCACTTCCACCAGTAATTGTTCTGCTATGGATAATTCTGTGCAGTACGTTAATGGAATTACTGTGTTCATTTAGGTTTACAATAAGCAGAGTTCCCTGTCCCTTGGCTTCTGTTGAATTCATTACTAAAATAGAAAATCTGAGCTATGGTTTTTTTCTCCACATGCACTTCCTGGCTTTTGCGTGTTCAAGTCAGACATTTTATTGAATGTCCTGTTTGTGGTACTGGGAGGAGAGAGGGGTTTTGTACAAGCTCTGATGGATGAAATGTTCTATTCTAATGATGTTTTCTTTTCTGTACTTTGGTGTGTTTTTCCCCTAACATCCAAACTGTTAGTCAGCATTATCATGTAGTGTCTCCTTTGTGCACCTTCCCCTCACTCAGGAGTGGTCCTGGCCATGCTATTCACCTTTTCCTACCACACAGGACATTGCTGAGAACGGCTGCTCGGCAGCGCCAGAGGAGCCCCTGCCAAGGACAGCACCATCACCACTGGCTGAGAAGAAGGACCCAAAATTAAGAGAGGACAGAAGACCAATCACAGTACATTTTGGTCAGGTAGGTCTTAGTATAAAGTTGTTCTCAGTCATGTGACTCAGTAAAAATAGTTCAGAGAAAAGTCATGATAACGAATATGCCAAATGCTTCATTACCTTTAGTCACTGAACTATGCTATTTTAGTTTTATTTCTCTTGTATCTGTTTAAAGGGGATTCCAAAACCTGATTTTCCTGGGGTTTGCTGATTCCTTCTGTTTAGATGATGATTTTGAGGAAAATAAACCATAAGTGAATGGGGGGTGAAGCATAAATATTGTAGCAATTTTTCAAAAGCTATTTTGTGGCTGTTGTAGCATGCAAGGTGCTGCAGCCCTCAGGACTGAGAGTGTAGAATTTAAAACATCCCCTGTTATCTAGCCAGATCATTAGTGTCAATATGGAACGTCCAACTATTAAAGCGTTTGAACATTCTCTGAAAATTAAATGCGATGAACTAAGATGGAAAAATCAATTAATAGCTTGTTAGTGTGCTCTGTATTCAGTATTGACAGCTGAGCTGCTCACGTTAGTTACTCGCGTAATGTTTCTTTTGATATGTCTGCAAAACAGAGAGTTTGGGGAGAGGTTGAAGAGCAGCTATTTAGAAAACGTTGTAGTTGCTGTGATTTTCATGGAAAAACATCCAGTATTTATTTGTTTGCCAGTGTTTCCCTATTAAGTATAGGCTCAAAAAATAACATGATTTGTGTTCACAGTTCTCTTTTCTTCTGCTGTATCTGTTCTTTACACTGTTCTGACCAGAAAACAGGAGGGAATATCTGATTTCTTCTAAGGAAGCAAAATGTAATTTTAAAGGAATTGTAAAACATGATAAAATGTGAAGCAAACCAGTTTTAGAGAAGTGTCTGTGAATAGAAACCAGTTGGTGTGGCTGCACTGACTGTTCAGGTATTAGATGGGGCTACCCGAGATCTGATCAGTGCTCAGAGCAATGTTGTCTGCATCATCTCAGAATGAGATTTGTTTTTTCAGTACTTTCACCAGTGTGCTAAATGTAAGTTCTTGGAGACTTGTTAAAAATCATTCTCTTCCAATTAAGTATTTTCAGTCGAGGTTTATTTTTCCGTTACTTTCTTTGCCACTACAGTTGAGAGGAATTTGGGCCACTGGAGGAATGCAGCCATCTAGCTCCAGCAGGGACATGTTACATTTCATTTGAAGCAGTCAGAAATCAAATAATATCACAATTTATTTTTAGTTTTTCCTTTAGATATTTGTGAACGATGGATGGTTCAAACATGATGGTAGATTAATGAAATATATATTTGAGTGGTAGGTGCAAATTTAAATTCATGAGGTTTTTTAACAGTCACTTTCAAATTTTTTAATGATCACTTTTCTGTGTCGAAAGAAACACACCAGCTTTCCTGACCCCTGGCTGTGGGGAGAGGCTCGCTGGCTAAATGCTTATTGCTGTCATCACATTACAAATGTTGGTTTCCAAAAACCCGTCTGACTTAGCAGTTGTGGGGCTGTCTGACTCACAGCCTTCGTCCTGGCACGGGTCTGCTTCTCCTGATAGCCCAATGCCAAAACAAAAATGAAATCATACCTTCATCCTAAAGGGAAAGATGTTCAGGTTTATGAAATATAGATTAAGGCTTTGGGGAGGAAAAAAGCAGCAACATTTACTCTACAAATGGGAGATGGCTTCTAACTCGTGATTAAAGGCAGAGATTTTAATGTCACTTCTAACTCTGTCTAGAATACAGAAGGTGGGAACAATTAAAAAGGCACAAGAACTCTGAAATAAGAGCTGTTTGTGCATTCACAGCTCTTCTAAACTGAAGAGGATGAAAGAGGCTTTTTTCTCATTGTCAGGGGCTCTCTCGGAGTGCAGCATTGTGCGGCTGGCAGCGCGGTTTAAAATGCATGCATGCGCCGGGGTCAGGGCCCGGCTCGGGGCGGGCGGTGCAGGGAGCGCGGCCGCAGCGCTGCAGCAGCGCTCCGCCGCCGCGCGGGCTTTAATTGAGACGTGCTGTCAAAGTGACAAACACATTTGCATACAGTCTATTTATTTTCCTCGGAAAGGTCTGCAGTCTGCTGTTGGTTGAACATTCTTAATCAGCTCGCTGTAAGTGAGCCGGCAGCGAGCTGTCCTGTGCTGGGTGCTTCTCTTCATTACATGACAGATTAGCTAAAGGGGGATGGGCTAGCGAGCCAGCAACAACCTTTAATTTTAACTCATTATCTCTCACCCTAGAGTGAGGGAGTTGCTGGCTTTTCCAAACACAGTTGTATATCTGCAGTTGTTAGGCTACAAAAAAATCAGTAAAATATCTTGAAATGCCTGTGAAAGCACAGCCCCCCAGCTGATGGTTCACCAAAATTTGGCAGTAATTAGCTGACTGGGGGGGATTCTGTATATCCTGGCTCATCTTGGTGAGTGGTGATCAGGCATCACTGGAGAGCCTTGTTTATTATGGAATTGTTTTAATGATGCTTTTTGTAACACTTAGACATTGTGGGAAAGGTCCCCTTGATGGTGAAAAGAAAGATTTTAGCCAGATAGCCTGGGGCAGTGTAGTAAAGATCTAAACAGGGTGTTCTTAGTAAGAGACCACCGTGGGAGGGTGGGACCACTGCTTTTCCTGGGTGGGACTTTGCATGCCTTACCCAGGATGTACCTTTGTTATTGATTCCTGCATCAACCAAATACAACAGCTATCACCACGGGCTCTGGGACAATGCAACTGTACTCAGCAAGTAGCAGGAGCAGTGCAGGCAGCTCAGGGTTTAATGGGTGGGGAGAAGAGGGAACAATTCTCAAGCCAAGGCCAAGATTCAGATGGAAGGTTTGTAGTACTGAGTAGTGCTCTGTGTTTGGGGGAAGAGTAAGGTGAATTATTATTGAAGATCCAGTGCTACAGAGAACATCTCTTGTGGTGTTGGGCTGATGGTTGGACTTGATGATCTTACCAGTCTTTTTCAACCTTAATGATTCTATGAACGTCCTATCGCTTGCTTTCTTCTGGTTTTTGTCTTAAAAGCTGACCAAAATGTCCTTAATGCATCAAACACGAGCTGCATTTTCAGCTTCCAGAGCTGTCCTGGGGATCCTTCCCAGTTTGCCAGGCAGGGCAGGCAGTGGGAGCCCAGTGAGCCCTGACCAGGGGCAGAGTGGGACACTAATGCAGGTGATTTGTGACTTGGGGGTTTGGGCTTTTGCTTCCATGCCCACTCTTGTGCTTTTGAGGTAGAACACGTGCCTGTGTTGTCTTTGAGCTGTTTGGAGAATAAACAGTGTTATGGTAACTGTTCTGAACAGGTTCCTTGTCCAAGCAAGCTGCTGCTGGGGCTACTTCGGCAGGACCCACAGAGTTCGTGCAGGATTGGTACCTGTGCCCAGTCTTCCCACCAGGCTGGGAGGAGTGGTGTGAGCACACAGGATGAGCACAAGGGCTTCAAAAGCAAAGCTGCACTTAGGAACGTTCTTCTTTAGGAGCTTTCCCAGTTAGTAGCACCCATGATTTAGTACAATTAAACCAGCAAATGATAAGCTGCCAGAAACATCACTTATTGGGAAATGGAATCATTTCATTAGAAGCAAGTGATCCTGGCGGTTCTGCACAGCTCTCTAATTGTGTCTGTTATAATTAGAATGTCTTTTGTCAGCTTAGCTGGGTTTATGTTTTCTATGGCTTGTTTTTATTTACCAGCAAATAGGATATTTAATTCCATTTATGTACCAAAAGGTGTAAAGCTTAAGAAAATACAAAAGACTCTTCCACATGTATCTTTAGTAGAGAGATTCAATCATGTTCTGCTCTTGATGCAAACTACAGAGAATCAGAGGGACTACAGAGCTCTGGAGACTAATGTAAATAGGTATGAAACAAATGGAAATTGCACTAATGTACTGAAGCAGCTTGTCTGACTGTGGAAATGCTTCTCTGAGTTCTCTCCCTGGCTCATCCTGACTCATGTTAAACGCTTGCAGGACACAGCATGGAAATTTCCATCTTATTTGCTGTTTTGAATCCTTTTGCTGTAAATGAACGTGTTCGTTTTCCTTAGTCACAGTCTGCACTTGGACACACAGAACAAACAACTCTGCTTTGCAGGGCAGTGCTCTCCTTCCAGGAGATTAAACGGCATTAAGAGGTCAGGGGGAAGATGGGGAGAACACCAGCCAGCTACATTCCAGGAATGCAGAACTGGATCGCTGAGGCCAGAGGCAGCAGAGGAGGGATTATCTCCAGGGTAAAAGGGATGAAGTAGGGAAGGGAGGAAGGCTCCTTTGCCAGACCCTGTGACTCTCTTCACACCCAGGTGCATCAGAACAATAGCAGATTCCTCTGGATCGCAGCAGGCATTGTGTGGCACTGAGGTAGAAACCAAAGGGGAAAGGGGAAAACAAGTTCATTTGCTAATATTCGTGTAACTGTATGCTCTGGCTGCAGAGCCAGCTCCTCCTCTGCCCACTCGGAGCTGGAGGACAATAGCAGCACCTTCATTAAGAAAATGAGCCTCCCTTCCACTCTTGCCCATGGATGAGCAATGTGGGTTCCCATTTCCTTTCTCTGGAGCCACATGAGGTTTCCTTCCTCTCTCCATTTGATTCTTTATGGATTTAGCAAAAATATAAGTTCTTGAAAATGATTTTGTCTTCAGAAAGCATGTTGTCTACCCGCATTTGTTCTCACTCCTTTCTTTGCCTGTTCCTTTCAGGAAGGAATTCAGTGCTGCTTAGTAAGTCACCTCACAAGAAAGACAAATGTCTTGGCCCAGAAGCACTTGTCCATCTAATGTCTGCTTGAGACCACTCAAATGTCCCATCAGGTTCTCAGGGGCAGTATTCTTAGTCAGAGGAGTAAAACCAATGTCAATGGACAAGACAATGATGCCTTGGATTGAAATTGTGCTTTGTGGTGTGCAGGATTAGCAGCGATGGCAGTGCATGGGGTGGGAGTTAGGGAATGCCTGCACTAGCCTGGTGCCATGGCATGCAGGAATTCATGCTTTGCAGTGAGATTGTCGCCCCAGTCTGCATCCAGCACATGTGTTCAGCCATGAACAAGCACATTGCAGACTGATTTTTAGTGTTTCCCAGCTGTCTGGGTGTTGGAAGCAGTCCTTACCCAGGATGTTGGAATCACTGTGCTGCCCTGTGTACGTGGTGTCAGGTGCTGCTGTGCCTGCCTGTGAGGGAAGGCTCAGAAACGACCTCCCAGGGCTGTGACAAGCGACAGCAGCTGTAACGTGTCTGCAGAGTCTCCTTGTTAGTCCTGTTCTGCTGAGGAGCCCAGAAATATCTCCTAGAGAGGATCTTGGGCCATCACTGCTGGCATGTGGAAGGAGAGTTGTGCTTTATAAATAATACATACCTGGAAAATAAATACATCAGTACATGCAAGGCTACCCAAATCACCTAGATTGACAACTTGAGGAGAGTTCACAGTGTCTTATGGATGACTTGCTTCTCTATCAATGTAGATCAGCATCCAGAAGCTTCTTATGTATTACTTATGAAGTTGATATGTGCAGTTAGGCCAGAACTGTCTGACTTGACCTCTGGGCCACTGGATCAAACGAGGAGATTAAAGGGAAATAGTATGTGAAATGTATAATTCTTCTAAATACTGACCCCACTGTGACTGTTTGTTTGGCCAGGCACTTTTTAGATTTGCCTTTCAGAGCTGGGCTGATGAATAGCACATAAAACAGTTGTGAGTGCCAGGCTGCAGATGGAGGGTCCATGTCCTTCTGTGGGTGTGTGGGGGACAGTGTCCCCACAGTTATGCAGCCTGGCTTGGTGAGTGATGAAGTTCAGCGAAGCAGAGAGCCATTGCTGTTTATAGAACTCCTTAAATGAGAGACCATGTATTTTTTCTTTTTTTTTCTGTGCAAGTATTTCACTTGCTAGAGAGGAATAGCTGTTAAGAGATAATAAGGGATATGTCCATTTTCCAGCATTTTAAATCATGTAGGTTACATGATCTCTTTGATTTGAATTCCAGCATCAGGACCACAGAAAGCCAACGTAAAGCTGGCAAAATGACCTGTTAAAAAAGAAAACACAAACCACTGTGGCTTTTTTCTTTAAATTTGATATTGCATTGCTGGATTTTCTAGTATTTTAAGTGAAAAATATATGTAGTTAGTTCCATGTTGACAATGTCCTTGAGGATTTGACAGTGAGATTTTCCAGCAGTTGCTCTTCGTTAGAATCCTGGTGGTGTTTAATAAGGCAGCCAAACTGCTGGCACCTCGGGCTCGTGTTTGTTCTCCGAGGGCTCGGGGCTGCTGCAGTAAGCACATCGACCAGGGCTGATCATTACAAGGGCGTACGCCACCATGAATAAAAATGTCACACGTTCTCCCATCTCACAGTGGTACAAAATGTCAGTCCTGTCAAACAGACATTGCAAGTAGCACTGAGCAGTCAGTACAAATTGGGAAGCGGAATATTCCCCCAGCTTTCTGATATTCTTCATCTGAAGCAGAAGAAAAGCAGTTGTTAACCTATTAGCTGTGATTTTAAACTCTGCTGAGGCAGTAGATGGATAGGCTTTAACACATGGGGATAAATGTATTCCTGTGGTCTGGGATTTTTTGCAACATGTCTCTCCATCCATGTATGTTGAGGAATAGACAGAATGAAAACAAACCACAGCAAAATGAGCCTCATTTTGGAAGAAGTCCTCTGGAAAAATGATCATCTCAATGAGATTCTCTTTGAACTTCTTGTCTCTTTTACCTCTGTGGATAGTTGTACAAAAGCCCTCCTTGCTGGTTTGCTGTAATCCAGACAGGATTCTGTAATCCAGAAACTACTTCGATGAATTAAGGGAGTTTTCCTTCATGGCGCTGTCATTATGCAGCAATGTCACAGAGAGCTGGGGTTCTATTCTCCTTCTGGACAAATGAAGGTTGTGCTGCTTCAGGGTGAGGTCCACGGTGTGGTGCAGAGTCAGTAGGCTCCTTCCTAGTACCAGGAACATCCCTGTGTGTTCACAGAGTTACCCATCTAGGATGGAGGAGTGGATATTGTCAGTGCAGGATTCTGCTGTTTCTGCAGGGTCCAGAAAAAAATCTGGTGCAAAAAGTTAAATGCAAAGTGGTGCTAAAATATATCAAAGAAATAACAAGAAGTAATACAAAGTCACCAGTGCTTGCCCAAGGGGACAAGGAGAACAGGTAAAAGGGCTGCAATGTTCTGGGCTCAAAGTCCATTCTTTGTGTAGAGATTTCTTTGGTTTTTCTGACACCTTCTCAGAACAAAAAGCTGGTGTGTGTTTAGAGCAGTGAATCGTGACAAATGAATCCCCTGCCCCCACAGTGGTGAGTGCTGGAGCAAATTGCCAGGGACAGCCCAGCAAGGAGCAGGGATGGCAAAGCTCTGCAGGACCAGAGCAGAGCAGGTGGAAAGGGGATCAGCAGAACCCTGGCCTGCTCCTGCCTTGTGTAGTCCCTGTCTGCAGCATGATCCTTCATTATCCAGGGCCTCACTACACGGGAACAAAATGGAAACAACATGTGTGAGGCTTCTTTGAAACAGAATGACGGTAAATTGAATTAAATATTTTGTGTTCTATAGGCACCTGTTTGCTATGTGCTACTACACATAGCTCAGCGTGCAGTGGCTTTCAGACTCTGGTCTGCAGCACCTGGGCTCTGTGCCAGGTAGATAAGAGGCTACCTCTATGACAGGCATCTCCTTTGGAAAATGTCAGGAGTCCTCAAACTGCCAAGTGTCAGATGATACCAGTTTAATGGTTCAGGGGTGGTTTACATTTTTTTAGAAGAACTGAGTGCAGGTATAGATGGGGGGAGGTCAGCGTTGGTGTTCAGCTGTTCGGGAGAAAAGTGAGAATGGAGCACTAAGTGGTCACAGTCTCAGATTTTACTGATACCACCTTCTGTGGGTTTTACTGCTGGTTTGCATAGAACAGGGACTTTCCTGTCCTGGAGCTGAGTTATGATCAGAGCTCTTGACAGGTCTTTAAGCACAGATAATCCACAGTGGTGTTCTCATGGTTTTGGGATTTTGGCTTTAGGCATTGCTGCATTTTTGCCAGACTTGTTCTACCTTCCCAATCTACAAATGTGGCTTGAAGAATGAGGCATCCCTTAAAACATGGAGATTATTTTTATCACAGGACCCAGCAGATTTCCGTTGAAGTATTTCAGAGTGTAAATTAAAAATATATGCTGTAAAGCATGCACTGTTCCTGTCATCCCAGTTTGTGAGCTGTACATATGGGAGCATGTGAAAAGCAGAGTGTGCTGTGCAGGGATCTGAGTGGATAATAAAACAGCTGCCTCGTAGATTCTGTCTGCTTTCTCTACTGAATCTTTTTAGGTACCAGACATTTTTCAGTGTTGTTATTTTCTCCTTTTTTTTTTTTAATTAAGTGTTCAGTTGAGGTCCAGCATACTCTCCCAAAGCCAGCACTTCAGGTCTCCTGCAGCCTGGTGTGTGTGAGCCTGGCTTCATTCAGCACAAAGCATCTCTCTCCCATGGCTGATTGACTTTCAAGGATTTTCAAACCTGTCCTCAATTTTGGAAGGAA